>CM021105.1:219466907-219526040 GCA_007115665.2 Sequoiadendron giganteum | reverse complement strand
TGCTCCTTCTAGGGTTAGAGGCTTGGATGTGACTTGAGGAGAATGATGGTACTTCTTGCAACACTTTGTACTTCACCTAATCTGCATCAAAACTTGCAATCACATGCAAACACCAAGAGAGTATTGGGGTTAGGAAATAGGGGTTTGCCTAAGTCAAACCCCTTTGTAGGTGATTAAACCCAAATGAGATGAAAGCAAAGGAATGTAAGATTGAATGAATAACTCAATGGAAATGCTCACCAAAACCTTTGTTGTTGATGGTATTCAACATGCAAGAGAAGATCCAATGGAGATAGCTTGAAAATCTGAATGCTTGTTTGCTTGCTTCTGAAGTCTTGGTTGCTTGAGCACTTGAGAAGATAGATGCAAAAAATGAGCTAAGGAGAGGGAAAAATGAAGTTGAAAACCCTTATTTGTACATGTGAAACCCTAGTTTTCCTAAAATGCAACTTGATAGGCCAGCCCTAGGGTTCAGGAGGCAAGATTCCCATTGAATTTTATTTAAAATTTGAATTTTATGCCTAAAGGGACTAGGTCACCCAAAGTGGTGACCTAGTCCACTTGGGAAATTTTTAATGGTGGTTAGGAATTAATTTGTGTTTATTGAGATTAATCAATTTTTCCTCTCGAAACACACTTAGGTCAGGACTAAAGATGCATTAAAGGGGTGAATTAACATTGAAAAAGGGTTAATTTAAGGGTGATAAGCCTAGATAAGTGTGAAAATGCAACACAAAACTTTACAACACTTTGTCTTAAGGATTAGGAAGGTGTAAGAATGTATTATTTAGGTGAATTATGTTGAAAGGGTCTTAGAAAAGTGAGGAAATGCATTACAACACTTCACAACACCCTAGCAAAACACCGTTAGGTTTTTGATGAATTACATGTTTACAAGGCTGAATCAAGGTAAACAAGGCCAAAATCCAATGGAAAAGTCCAAAATGAGTGAAAAAGTGCCAAGGTATACAGTTTTTGGTGACACATTTAGCCCCCACTTTAGTGAGAGTATGAATGTTCCTCAAACTCACACTAAAGTAGTTGAATCATGTGTGTTGAGCAAGATCTAATGCACTCATGCTAGTAAGGTGAGATGACTCATGATCAAGAGGGATGATCAAGCCGCTAGGATCAAGATCCCATGGAAAACTCAACATAAGTATAACAGATCACACAAGGAGCGATGTGAAAAAGTCAGATCAAGCTTCGACCATTTGTCGATCTAGTTGTGGATTAGATCTAGGCTGTTTGTTTGAAAGGAAAGGATGTACTCAATCTGCGTCAGCAAGATTTTCGGTTGTTCATTGGGTGATAATGACAAAAGGTGGTGAGATACATACCCACTGTTGGTATGCACTCACACACAAAAAGGTGGCTATGGAGAAAGTCATGCCGCTAGTTGGGCTTCTTGCTCAACCATACCAAAGTTATACCTCCTGATAACTTTGATAAGGCACCAAAAAGGATAGGGGTGCAGTTCATGAGACAAGCAAAGCCCTGGATGTTTAGAATCCATGATCAATTGCAAGATGGCACTATAGTCATGTGAGTTGTGTTATGCAAGGTGGCCATGTATGCATGAATACAAAAGTGCAACATGCGAAATGCAAAAGTGAAAAAGTGCAAAAATGAAAAAAATGAAATTTTTCGAAGGAGTCTTGTTTAGTTCATATGAGGTCTTTAACTTAGGGGAACATTGCATGTAATTTATCCACAAGAGGACCAATAAAAGGATAGCAGATTCACAACTTAGGGGATGTAGTGTATTACATCAAACCACTAAGAGGAATATAATATACGAAGATGAGTCATACCTATGAAGGACATTACACCGAATGTCATCCAAAAAGTGAGAAATGCATCATGTGAAGTGACAAGGATACACTAGGAAGCACGAACAAAGAAAAAGAAAATTCAAATGCAGAAATAAAATAGTGCCAATGTATGCCCCCAATTTAAAGGGATTGCTACACACCGTTATGTGAGAAATTTATTTAAAGTAGAGAAAGGAATAATGCAAGAGGGACATGAGAGCCTACTTGAAAAGCCCAATGTTAAGTGATAGGTATCCAAGAAAGGCTACATCATGCAAAAAATAAGAAAGAAAGAGAAAAAGGGGGATATGCCCCCAAAATGAAAAAATCCAAACACATAAGGGATCTATGGATTTGGGTCAGTATGTTCATTGCTGCAATGTTTGTTTTAGAGAGTGCAAAAATATCATCATCCCCCCAAATACATAGAACTAGAAGAATGACACAAAAGAGAGCGAAAGAAAAGTGAAAAATAAGTCTTTTTGGGTCAACATGGAAGAGACATAGGATGTCTTGACGCTTTGCATCATCCCCAAAAAGGACCATAGAAAGAAAAAGAAAAAGACAAAAGAAAAAAAGCCTTGGTTTTGAGTCAATTGAAGGAGACATGATGGTCTCAATGCCTTGCATCATCCTCAAATGAAAGGAAAAAAGGAAACACAAAGAAAAAGAGGTTCATTTGGGTCAACATGAAGCAAACATTGTGGTCTCAATGCCTTGCATCATTCCCAAATGAAAGGAAAAGCGAAAAACTAAAATAAAAAATAAAAAAGGCATGCATGACACATAGAAGAAGGGAGATACATATAGAAGAATGTCACAAAGAGTGAGAAAACATCAAACAAAACATGGAATACACGACACATAAATACAAAAAAAAAGACTAGTAAGGTGCATGTGCATTACTCTGTGAGCAAGTCATCTGCCTCTGAATCCTGCTCAGTATAAAACTCAGGAGGGTGACTAGCGAGAGGAACAACAACAATTTTTGAACTAGTGTCAAGATCAATGCTTGTCCTAGGAGAATTCTCATGAATGCTCATGAAAGAGGAGAATAGTGAATTCAAGGTTTGGTGGAACTCTTCATCAATGCGAGTATTTTTTGATGGTGTTTTTATGCACTTCACAACACAGGTAATGTGTAGATGCATTACTTCTCTTGAAAGAAAATATTCCACAATAAAATTTTAGAACACTATCCCAAGGTCTCTTGGATTTCAGGTCATGACGATGCTTGGAATATATCAGTTGATTTATGATGTGATTTGCTGGAATCACAAGGTGGCCTTACATGAGTCAAAGCTGTAGGAGAATCGGATCTGCGAACATAGTTCTATGGATAGGAAATTACTACACTTTGCTGCAGGTTCAACAAACAGTCTTAAAATCCATATTTTCATTGAATTTGACTTTATAGTGATCATGGAGGTTCCTGCTGTGGACAGTTTCCTTAAAATAGAATTTCACTTAATCAAAATTTTCACAATGTCATGAAATGTATGCTATCTTCTAAGGACTGCAAGTATTTCATCATTCATTCACCATATAGATGTGAATAAAGACAAATTTTAAAGAGAAGCTATGAAATTACAGTCCAAACTAACTTTGCACAGTCACCTACCAACAAAAAATGACTAAAAGTATGGACAAGAAAAGCATGCACACAGTAGGGATCTTCATAACCAAAGACAACATTACTCAATCTACCAAGGACAACTAAAAAGGAAACTAGAACAATAAAGTAACTTAGACTAGAATATTAACTTATGGGAGAAGAATCATGAAACATGTGAAGAAATCCAAAATACACCAATAGATCACTGTATTTCTATTAGAAAATTTTTGTAGCATGCCTTTACAACAACTCAACTGTCTTAAAATGAAATGAGGAGACCCCTATTTATAGTTCTCAAAAAGAAAAATGAGTGGCCAAGATTAAATTCTATTGTGTGGCCAAGATTCAATTTATAGTAGGGTTTCACCTACCCCCAAATATATTACATTTAAAAAACATCCTTTGTCCTTTTCTCTATTTTTTCTTCTAGTGGCAACATTGTAGCAGTTTTGTCCTTTTGCTGATTGCCCTTTGCTGCAGCTATTCTTTCAAAAGTTCTTCATCAATAACAGGGTTAGCTTCCCACAACTTCAAAGCCGCATACTCCACAAATCTCAAGATTACCGGCCGAAGCTTTTCGACCTCAATAATATCAGACCTTAACACTTGGTAACTCCATTCCTTGGAGTTGTTAATGAGATTTTCCTAGTCTTCGTCATACTTGGTAGCGTTGTCCCTGAAAAGATCGGATTGGGTGAAAGCTCAAACAACAAAGCTCATAAAGTCTGTGGTAATCTCGGCTAACATTTCATTCTCCATCCTCCTTTGGAAGTGAGGATTTATTCTTTCCGGATTGATCTTAACAACTGGCATTTTGTACCCTATCATAAGCTTGAGATATCTAGCACAATCTCCTCTGGCCTCTTTGGCCCATTCGATTTATGGAATTATTCTTTCTAAGATCTATTCCAACCTTGCCTTTCAGTGATCAAAGTCCCACTTCCATACATCCATCAGACATTGGTCATTGTCCTTGAAGGCAAGGTCCTTTTCCCAAAATTCACTGGGCAGTGTGAGGATAGCCTCAATATTTGGATAGGCAGCTCTGTACTTCTTTGGGAACTCCTCAAAGATTTTCCTCATGACTTCAAGAGACATTTGTACTTCTAGGAACTTGTTTGCTGTTTGGACAACCAAATTGATCCCCGTATTCCCAATGTCTAAGACCTATTGGAACCAATTTTCTGTGGTCTTGTCCAAGTTTCTCCTTCTCTCTAGCTTGTTGATCTATTCCTAGGACAACAACTTCGGCGGGGCTGATGACATGGTAGGCTATTCATCTGGAGATGACCATTGCTGAATGTAGGCCATTAGATCGACCACCTGTGCCTTAAGCTCTTCCTTTGAAACCTTATCCTATTGGATAAGGTGCACCACTATGGCAACTGATTCCTAGAGGTGGTCAACCTTCTGTTCATTGGTAGCCACTCCCAAGTTGATGGTGGAGACATTATAGTTTATTCCTTGTTCTCCAACCATCGGCGTAGCTATTTGCACTACCCTGGATCTAGAGGCATCCATCATTACCTTAGAAGTGATTCTTGGCTTCTTCTCCTTCTTGGTCGTTGTATACACCTAAAATTGGTCTGGAGCATCCAATTAATTAAATACAATTATTTGATTAATTATTCTAATTTCCTCTACTATTTGAATAAATAGAAATATTTATTTATATAGTTCACATTTAAATTCATCTTAATTAAATAAACAAAATTAAATACTTTGTTTGATTTAATTATCAAATCCCTATTTTATTCTATCACATCAATCTTAAATTCATTAAATAAAGATTAAAACACTTTATTGATTAATTGCCATATTCTTTTGTTTAATTTAATAAACAACTTCTATAGTTCATTTTATTAAATTATTTATCCCTCTTTTTCTAATTTAAATAAATCAAAATATTTGAATAAAGGCATAAGGAATATTCCATCTATATTTCCTCAAAAATGAATTAGATATCCTATGTCTAAATTTATGTCTAAAATATGTCACAATTAATGCTTTGAAACTTCACAGGAAGTTTTGGAGACAAATTGGAAACAAATTCCAAATTCTTCTCTCAATCCTCCTCCATCAATATTTCCTCTTCTCTTGCCTGGTGTTTTCATGGGTAGAGACAATCACCATTTTTCTCTCAATCTCCTCCATCTCTCACCATTCAATCCTCCAGATTGAATCCAAGCCTCTCAATGCCTTCTCTATGCATTTCTACAGCCAGGAAATCTATAAATATAGCCTCATTGAACCAAGAAAAGGATCCAGATAATCTAACTTATGCACTCTTACTCTGTAGGAATTCAAGCATCAAGCATCAAGCATGATCATCCAACAATCAAGCTTTTACAATCATGGCTGCCTCCTGTAGTTGTATTTATCTGTTTCATGTCAATTCATGCTAGTTTAGTTGATTTATCATCTAGTATTATCACATCTAGCTCAATATCATTGCATTATCATTGCATTATCATCCATATCATTCTTTGAATTGTCATTTTAACAATCATAGTGCACTCACGATCTGAGAGCCACATTGATTTAATAAATCTTTGGAGATAAAGAACAATATGACGCTTTCAATAGATTACTGTTTTGAATTAGTTCAATTTGTTTAATCTTTGATATAATGTCATATTAAGAAGTGTTTTAATCTTGTTTACTTATTCACACTTACAATTTGGCACCCACCATGGGGCATTAACCCCAATTTTATCAATTTTTTTGGAAAGTGTTATGCAGGTTCCCCGCGTGTTTTCTTTTAGCGCTTTCGTCAAATACTATAGTGCTTCCGTGGAAAACTATAGTGCTTCCGTGCTCTGTTTCAGCGCTTCCGTGTTACTACAACGCTTTCGTAAAAAATTTCAGCGCTTTCAACTCTAGCGTTTCGATAACCTGTTTCAGTGCATCGATGATTTAGCACTTCCATTGCAAACTTCGACGCTTTGGTGTCCTGTTTCAGCGCTTTTGTGTTTTAGTGCATCAGGTAAGAGTTATAGCGCTTTGGTGGACTGTTCCAACACTTTTGTAAAATCAATCTGGATCTGATGTGACCGCGGCTAGATTTTATCTTTTTCACAGTTAGAATAAAATTTATCAATCCTAGGGTAGTCACTTCCAGTTTTCTAAAATTTATCAATCCTAGGATAGTCACTTCTTGGTTTCTAAAATTTATCAATCCTAGGGTAGCCACTTTTTGTTTTCTTAAAAGAAAATTTATGAATCCTAGGATAGTCATCACATTTTTACAGTACAAGTTAAAAAGAACAAACATGATTTCTGTGAAGCAACACCTTCACATAGATTATAAAATTTCTTTTTGGGCTTAAAACAAAACAAATTATATGTTGTGCTTGTGGTGATTAGGATTATGCTGTCCCCTTAACTGGGTGACCAAAGTGCCAGATTCACTTTTACTTCATGCTATTTACACTTTATTAAATCCTTTAGAAGGCCTGTCGTAGTGGGAAATAGTACTCACCCTATGGGACCAACCTAAGTGGGAATGCTTAAAGCCAAGGATTCCAACCCACTATAATAAAAATGCAAGTTGTTGATGAAAGTCCAACTTGATGATAGTGAGCAAGATAAAGATCCCTAAAATCTTTGTTCTAAAGATTGGGAGGTCTCCTGAGGGAGTTTATCAATTGCCGCACCGCACCGAAGCCTTATCTATGAACCATAGAGTAGTATCCCACCGAGTTAGTATCCATACATTATCATACTCACAGTGCAAGGGGAGGGAAGAATCTACCCCCAAGACACTCACCATATAATTTCCACAGACTGTTTGCTCAGAGGACGAGAAATCCAACTTTGAGTACGCGCCTGGAAATGACAAAAACACGGGCGCCCTCTAGGGGGTGACAAGGCTGTGTGCGTCAAATCAATTCAAGATGTGGGCTGTGAGTATAATGATGACCTATTTGTCCTTAAGTGTGAGTCTGTTTGATTTATGTACAATTGTCAAAACAACCCGTCAAAATCAATAAGAATCATTCGTGATTCTTGAACATACATGATCTATTCAGTTAAAACAATTATTCACAATTTCTTGTTGTGTTTTCACAAATTCATTAAAATCAGATTAAGGATCATCCTAAAAACATCAAAGTCAAGTTAGATCAGAAAATCTATGCTGCAAAAGTGGAAGTCCACCATGTTTGTCAAGAGAAAAATCAAAATCACAAAACCTAAGAAACCTTTCGGTTATCAACATAAATTGAGAAGACAACGTTTTCTATATCAAAATCAGAAGCTCTTTTTAAAACATAGAACATTCATCCACAAATATCACGATTTTGCTAGGGGTCAAACTTTAGATTACGTAGTAGAACCACTCTATTCACAAGCCTTCTTCCAAAGAAGAGCTCTCACTCAGTATCACAACCGTAGTCAACGCATTCATCATTCTTATCTTCCATAATCCATGATACAGTATGCCACAAGGCTAGATCAGATTTTACAATAGAGAGTCATAAAAGTCCTATTTTTAGTGCTCTGGAAACCTGTTTCAGGGCTTCTGGTCACTGTTTTAGCGCTTATGTGAAATAGTGCTTTGAGCACTGTTTCAACGCTTACAATCTATATTTTAGCGCTTTTGTCAAACAGTGCTTTCATCACATTTTCCAGCGCTTTCGGGCACTATTTCAGTGCTTTTGTCAATATAGTGCTTCCATAAATTTTTGCAGCGCTTTTGTGCACTATTTTAGCACTTCTATCACTTATTGCAGCGCTTCGGGACTCTATTCTAGCGCATCTAGGAAATAGTGCTTCTATACTCTATTTTAGTGCTTTTAAAACAAAGAGTTCGAAAATCATACCAGTCAGTCAGTCAGTCTTTTATCCATTGTTTTCACCAGAACACGAATTTTTCTTTTCATCAGAATCACTATCTAGGAACCAAAGTCGGAAAGGTTTATACAAATTTCCAATCTTATCAACTATAAAAAGGTCTTGCAAATCACAAGTGTCAAAATCAAATACACAAATCGATTACTACACTAAAGTTTCATCATCAAGATACTACCATCCTTTATCACGAAACCAAGGATAGTAATCAAATTTTTAACATAGTCTCATCAATAAGATCAGTCATCTTATTCGACATTGTTAAAAGTTCAATTGACACTATCCAGCATATAAGATCAACATTTCAGAAGAAAGAGTAAAAATTTGTATGCCAATCTTCACTAGGTACCAAAAACAGAGACTCTTGGAACAAGAACTTAAAAAATCACAAGAAATGGTAGAAGAAAATCCTTTGAACAATCTGAACCAAAATGATAAGAACAAAATAACTCTAGAGGATATCCAAACAACTCAACAAGATCCCAAGTTCCATAAATTTATGGAGAAAATCTTAGAACAAGATATGGAGAAATATTTCTTGATGTTGGCTGAATCAGGTTCCAAACTTCCCAAGGATTTCTATGTAAACCGTTTGAAGGAAGCACCTGGAACAAATGAGACTGAGATACTACAACCTACACAAACAATAGATCCAGTTTCCGCTTTGACATCTCAAATGAAAATGTTACAATAAAAGATACAGGATATGACGAAAGGGAGTACCAAAAGATATGTGATACAAGACATTTTTCCTTATCCCTTCAACGCAACAGTCGGTCTAATACCTTTTCCTAGACATTGTGAGTTTCCAAAGTATGATAAATACAATGGAAGAACGGATCCAATAGATCATATTAGGAAATTTAAAACAATGAGTCTTGAGTTTTCCCAAGAGGAAACTTATTTAATGAGATTATTCCCAAGGAGTTTGGGAGGATCATGTATGGAGTGGTTGTCAAAGTTACAACCAGGTATCAGGACTTTTGAAGAACTCGTAAACAAATTTATCTCCCAATATTCCTTTAACATCCAACATGATGTTACAATAAAGAATCTTTACAATCTAAAGCAAAACAAAGGGGAGATGTTCTTGTCTTTTCTCCAAAGATGGCGATGCTTGTTTGCTAGATATCCTAGATCCATTCCTGAGGAAGAAAAGATGGAGTTCTTCATTGACAACTTAACTGAAGAAATGAGTTATAGACTGGAACTGCAATGTCCTCCCACATTCGAAAAAGTAATAGAAAATGGTCTTAAAATTTAAGAGGCATTAGTCAAAAGAGGAGTTATCAAACATTTCATTGATAAAACAAACAACACAAGTAACTCCTCCAATCAATACTCAAGTAGTGATAAGCCAAAATTTGGGCAAAAGAATCGAAACGTAACTACCAATGACACAACAAATGATTCCCAAAATGTCAAACCGGTTTTTAACTTGACAACATCTACATCAAAGAATCAAAACAATGATCAAATTGTCAAATCAAATACCATACAAAACAACGAGATCGTAAAAACACAGTCATATCAAAAACCGTCAAATCGGCGAAGGTTCACACCTTTAGGTCAAACAATGGAATCCACAATGAAAGAATTAGTTACCAGAGGCCTTCTCATTGCATGGGAAGCCAAACTCTAGGATCCGAAAGTCAAACCATCATGGTGGAATGATGCTGATTACTGCAACTTTCATAATAACAAGGGTCACAAAACCAATGATTGTATGGAGTTGAAACATGCAGTACAGGATTTGATTGACAACAACAACGTGTATGTGGAGGGACCTCAAAATAATAACGATCATTCCGCCTTCAAAGATACTTTGCCAAATTATGACAAAGGAGCATCATCCTCTTTAAACAACAAAGGTAAGAACGTCAATCATGTCTATGACACAACAATCCTTTGTCTATCTGAAGTTAAAAATGATCATACAATTGGCCATAACAATGATAAAAACAAAACCATCATCATTACCCCTTTGGATTTGCTCCCAAGTGTGCAAAAATCCGAAAATCAAATCAACGTCTTAAAAATCAGAGAACATCAAGAACATCAACCGACAAATATAATAACTAGGGGGAAATCCAAGGTAGTGTTAAAAGGAGTTGGGTCTATGCATGCGGTTCCACCTCCCTCTCATTATAACATTGCCGATCAACTGCAAAATATTCCTGTGTAAATATCGATACTAGAACTCCTTAAATTGTCACCATCACATAAGGAAGTTCTCGAACAAGCATTAGTTGCCACCACGGTACCAAAGAGATGTTTGTTAGTTCCAAGCTATGGTGGGACATTTGACTACCTCACCTTGTCTATCATTCTCTGAACAGGATGATGTTTCATTAAACCATCCCCATAATACTGCACTGCATATCGAAGTATTAATCAATAATCATTGTGTCAAGAGAGTTCTAATAGATGGGGGAGCTGGTCTGAACATTTGCACCCTCAAGTTAATTCATGCACTAGGGTATTCCGATGATGCTATTGATGCTCGAAGGAAAATGACCATCAAAGTATATGATGAGGAAGAAAGATCGTCTAAAGGTTTAATTGTATTACCCTTTCAAGTGGGACCCATGATGAAGCATATAGCATGTCAAGTATTGGAAAGAGAATTGACATACAACATACTCTTAGGAAAACCATGGATTCATGAAATGCAGGCCATACCTTCAACATATCATCAATGCCTAAAGTTTCCAATAAATGGTCAAGAGGTGACTATAGCTGCTGATTATAATCATCCACAACATTGTGACACACTAAGAATATCTCAAGATACTTTTATGCCTCAAAATAGGGAAGCTTCTTGTTCAAAATCATCCAAAGAAGAACAACGTCCAAGTATGACTACCAAGTGGGTAGATAAGAAGGGTAAAGAAAAAGAAACAAGTCTTGTTGAAACTCAATCAATAGATAATCCATATCAACAAACTTCTATATCACAAAAGTTCCAAGAGCAAGTTCAACTGACAGACAAGGGAATGGGAACATATTCTATGGAGCAATCACTTAACCTATCATAGTTAATGCCATCTCCTAGGACATATGGTCAACCATCTATGATCAAATCTCAAACATCATTGCTAGTCACAGCTCTTGATGAAAGGTTTGTGAAAAAAGGCACAATAGAGGATGAATCAGACAACAAGGCGATCTTGGATTGGCTATACAAAGACGAGGAACCCTCTTCATCAGAATTCAATATCAAAAATGTCAATATTAACACTTACAAATATGGAAAATGAAAAGCTATTTTAGAAAAGATGGGGTACGAAGGACAAGGACCTATTGGATTAAGAAAGGATGGAATCATAGAACCTATTCAACCATTCACTCTACATTGAAAAAAGAAGCCAGGACTAGGATACTCTGAGGAAGAAAAATAGGAGATAACAAAGAAAGTTGTTGAAAGGATCCTTCAACTTAGAGATAGCTCTAAGACATATTCAAATGAATATGAGTGGGATGTGGGTTCCGAAGTATCTTTTACAGATATTCAAGTTGATGTCATCCAATGATATACATCTACATGTGAGGAGGGCCAAGGCTATGGGTCTAGACCATTCGTCACAAGATCACTAAATATCGATGAATCTAGTGGGGACGAACATAATTTAAGTGAACTAGATGATTTTGAAGAGGGTACCATCATGGATCTCAATATCCCAAATGATAATTATGATGATATTTCCATCCTCACCCTTACTTCCATCGATCTGAGTCAATCCGATGATATCATGCCATTAATCCATCCAGAACTTATTGACTGGAAACCTATCAAACCTTTGACTGTACCACAATTTGCAAATGATGATGCCATCGTGCATTTCCTATGTCATACCGAACCTGATACAAATTCTATCTATAATACTCATAACAACACAACTCGGCAGGAGGGTGTCAAATTTTCCAATTGCAAAATTGAAAATAGGAAAAATAGATCTAATGGTGAAAACCATTTTAAGGCAGCATTAGATTTGGAAAAAATAAAAATAAAGAATGCATCCAATGATGAAAACCTTTATGAGGCACTGAAGGATGGAAGATTTGACACTCTTTCGGAACATTATCATGAGCGATCATCAGTTTTGGTAGAACCTACATAGTCGGTGGACATTGGCACTGAAGAGAAGGAAAAAATTCTACATCTAGCAGAATCAATGACTGATCAAGAGAGACTAGACTTCATCAAATTATTTAAAGAAAGAAGCATCAACTTTGCTTGGTCATATTCCAATATGCCAGGCTTAGATCCAAATCTGCTTATGCATCATTTGTCTTTGCCAACAGGAATCAAGCCTGTTACGCAAAAATTAAGAAAAATGCATCCCCATATCGCATTGATGGTAAAGATAGAGTTAAAGAAATTGTTGGATGCCAAATTCATAAGGTCTATAGACTATGCCGAGTGGATATCAAACATAGTACCTGTTTCAAAGCCAGACAACAACATCAAAATCTGCATGGATTTCAAAGACCTAAATAAAGCATGCCCGAAGGATGATTTTCCACTACCAAATATAGACATCATCGTGGACTTGATGGCAGGGCATGCCATGTTATCAATCATGGATGGTTTTTTAGGGTACAATCAAATAAGAATAGCTCTAGAAGATCAGGAAAAGACAGCTTTCACATGTCCATGGGGAACTTTCTGCTGGAACGTCATGCCATTTGGTTTAAAGAACGCAGGAGCCACCTATCAAAGAGTGATGACGACAATATTTCATGATATGATGCACACCCTCATGGAGGACTATGTGGATGACATCTTGGAAAAATCTGGTACCAGGGAAGGACATCTGCATATCGTAGACAAAATTTTCACATGGATGGAGAAGTTCAATGTCAGGTTAAACCCCAAGAAGTGTGTCTTCGGGGTCACATCAACAAAACTATTAGGATACATTGTCTCAGAAAAAGGCATTGAGGTGGATCCAGCAAAAGTCAAGGCAATAATGGAAATGCCACCTCCTAAGAATATCAGTCAACTAAGATCATTAGAGGGAAGGCTCCAATTGATCAGGAGATTTATCTCCCAGCTAGCAGACAAAATTAATCCTTTCAATCATCTGCTGCACAAAAATGTGGTTTTCAAATGGGATAACGGGTGTGAAACAACATTCAATCAAATAAAATAGTATCTGATGTCACCACCCATTCTCATGCTGCCAACTGGAGGAAGACCATTGATATTATACATTGCAATGACAAACATCTCTTTGGGGGAACTATTAGCACAAAAGGACTATGAAGGGAAAGAACATGCCATCTACTACATCAATAGAACTTTAAACAACTATGAAATAAACTATACATTCATATATAAGTCTTGCTTGCCTATGGTGTTTGCTACTCAACAACTAAGACACTACATGCTGACTCATACAATCAAGTTAATTGCAAAGATCGACCCTTTGAAGTATCTACTAAGTAAAGCTGCCTTAACAGGTAGATTGGCAAAGTGGGTTATGCTCCTAAGTGAATTAGACATTCAATATGTTGAAAGAAAGGCGATCAAGGGTCAAGAAATTGCTGAACAACTAGCTGAAGCTCCTCTACTAGATGACCGACCAATGACAATAGAATTTCTAGATGCAAACATTATGATAGTAATGCCCCAACAATGGGTATTATATTTCGATGGATCATACACACAGCATGGATCAGGAGCAGGGATTTTGTTCATCTCTCCCCAAGGACACACCATTCCAAAATCATATAGGCTGATGTTTCAGTGTACAAATAATGTGGCAGAATATGAAGCATTGATAATTGGGTTCAAAATAGCAATTCAATGGAAGATCACAGACTTACAGGTAAATGGGGACTCTCAACTGGTTATTTATCAAGTAAATGATGAGTATCAAACAAAAGATGAAAAGTTTATGCCCTACAAGCAACAAATAGATAATTTGAAACAGTCCTTTATCAGTATCAAGTTTGATCAAATTCCAAGGGTGGAGAACAAAGTTGCAGACGCTATGGCTACAATTGCTTCATTACTACAATTGCCTGAGAAGCATGTTTGTTATGAGTTTATGGTAGACCAAGTATCATGTCCTTCCCATTATAAATCAGAATCCACTACCATATGCCATCTTGAAACCATTGAAACCTCCATCTACGAAAAAACCTATGCTTACCTGAAAGATGATATTCTTCCTCCCGATATTTCTAGGAACCTAGAACAAAACTTTATCCGCCAATCTGCCCGACATACTTTAATCACAAATGTCCTTTATAGTCGAGGTCTTGATGGTACCCTACTCCGATGTCTAGAATGCAATGAATTTGAAATGGCCCTACGAGAAGTTCATGAGGGTATTTGTGGCACTCACTCGAGTGGGATAACTCTAGCTAAGAAACTCCTTCATTTGGGATATTATTGGCCATGCATGGAGAAAGAATCTTATTAGTTTGTTAAGAAATGTCAAAAATGTCAGGTTCACAGCAATCAGATTCACGCACCGGCTCAGGAACTGCATCCCTTTACATCAACATGGCCCTTTTGTCAATGGGGATTGGATTTGGTAGGAAAATAACATCCCTCTTCATCCAATGGACACAAGTTCATTATCACAACTACAAAATATTTCACAAAATGGATAGAGGTGGTACCCCTTACAACCATCACTGGGAAGAAGATTTCCTCTTTCATCTTGAACTACATCATCTGTCACTATGGAATACCTCAATCCATTATCACGGATAATGGATGACTTTTCAAGAATCAAGATGTCCAAGAACTATGTGAAAAGTTCCACATCCAACATCATTTTTCATCACTGTACTATCCTCAAGGAAATGGCCAAGTAGAGGCCTCAAACAAAAAAATTCTAAAAATTCTCAAAAAGACGGTTAACGATGTTGGACGTGATTGGCATGTTCAAATCAATCCGACACTATTGGGCCTACAGAACAAGTATCAGAACACCAACAAGAGCTACACCAATTTCTTTGGTATATGGATCAGAAGCCATATTACCCATCGAGGTAGAGATTCCATCCCTTTGAGTATCACTCAGAGGAATTATTTCAGATGAAGACTATAGGGTATCTAGGCTATAAGAACTAGAATTATTGGATGAGCATCGTCAACAAGCTGCTAATCATCTAACGGCTTATCAACAGAGAATTTCAAGAAGTTACAACCATAGGGTAAAACCAAGGGTCTTTCAGGTTGGTGATTTGGTACTAAAGGAAAACCCTAGGAATCAACAAGACAAAGAGAAGAAAGAGAAATTTGAGCCTAATTGGCTTGGTCCTTTTGTCGTCATATTAGTGTATGGATCAGGAGCATATTAGCTATCAACATTAGAAGGGGATTTGTTTGATGAACCTATCAACAATATTCATCTCAGAAAATTCTATGCTTGAATCTCCTTGTGCATGGGTCAAACTTCTAAAAATGGTTTCCTTGATGAAAACCTGACAAACATGCATCTTGGCAATGTAAAAATACAAAAAAAAATAGAAAATACAAAAAAAGAAAAAAAGAGAAAAAATGAGAAAAATATACAAAAACAAAGGGTGTAATCAAACATATTGGTGAAAACCTGGAAATAGGAGTCATATGTGATTCAAGATCAGCTTTCCCATCTATTTTGAAACATATCAGGATCATTAAAAGTTTGGCAGTCAGGTATCATTCCATATCATGTCATTAGTCTTGCCATCATTGCATCCATTATCATATCATTTTCACATAGTCAAGTATCACTCCAAAGCTTGGGGGCAACATCTGGATATCACTAGGGGCAATAAAAACATCGATTTCACCAAAAGGGTGAACAATAGAATAGCAGAACAACGAAACAAAGGTCAAAGCGAAACATCAATCATCATTAGAAAAGCATCAACCATCCGTATCCTATCAAAAATCCAAAAACATGTCAAAAAGTTAGTCTGAGAAAAAAATTCCAAAAAAAAAAGGTCTGTGTCAGTCAAACTACGTGGTCTCTACGTGTGTAATGTAGGCAAGGCTAATCTTTGATCAGCCCTTGAGACCCCTAGGTTAAGTTAGTAAGTTAGGTCTTTCGTCAAAATCTCGAAAATCCAAAAAACATCACAAAATTAGGATGGATGATCTAAAATCTGAATAATGAATGAAACACTCTAAGTCAACAATGGATAAATTGTATTTTTGATTATCATTTCTTTGGAGTAACTCAATGATGTATTGAACTAGAGAAACAAGGAAGAAGAATGATGTTTTTTATTGTCTGTTGTCTATAAGTTAATCATTTAAATGTATGAATTATTGGGGGATGTGCTATACAAATGTATCACCGATGACATTCAAAATTCACACATTGAAATGATTAACCACTGCCTATTTACGCAATGAATGCTCAGGTTATCTCGATTAAATCATACCTAGATGCTTGTGTTCACTTGCAATATCAAAAATCATGAAAGAAGTACTCAGGTCATCATTGGTCTAACACATACCATTGACACTTGTACTCACTTTCAACATCCAATAAAGCTCTATGATGACAAAAAGCACAAAGGTACTATTAAAATGACAATCGTTTTGCATATAGTTGCATGTTAAAATTAGATTGCATTCATCATATTCATTTATCTATAGCGTATTTGTTGCATAAAGGATTCCAATCAATTATTATCTAATCTACAAATAAGACTGAGTATACTTGACATAATTTCCAAAAAAATCATCAAAAACATGTAGAAGTCCTCATCACATCATTCAGTTTTATCATTTCATCATTTATACATTTCATCATACATCAAATAAATTATGAATTAAATTGTACCATAAGTACATCATGTTCATTTTTACTATAAAAACATTCATTACATTATCACCCATTAAACATCATAAGCATACATCATTTACCATCCATACATTTTATCACATATAAAATAAATGCAAGTCATGCCATTATTATCATTACATCGATCCATTATCACTCATCATAATATCATCATTTTTATCATCATCTTATTTAAAAATAAAAAGCATCTATCCATTCATCCATACATACATCACATCATACATCACATATATCATATATTTCTACAAAACATTTATCATTGAATCATTACATGAAATAAAATCATTTCATATAAATCATCACATATTGCATAAAATATCACATAATAAATGCATCCATCACATAGAAATTATAAACCATCATAAAATCACATCAAATGCATCTCATATATATATCAAGTGTCAAGTATACAATGAAATCTAAAAATACATCATGTCTCAAAAAGACAAATCACAAGAGGCATCTACGATCTGCTACTGCCACAATGTGCGAGCCCAACGAGATCTGTACCACCACCACCCCTGGAAGAACCAAGATCTTTGGGATCTCTATGTGGAGGGTGTGTCACCCCCTCACTCACTGTCTATGTGTGCGTCCGCCCAGATCTCGATGGGGCATAACTGACTCTGTAATCGGCAGGCACTACATCATGATATATGCCTCTGTAAAATTCAGCCTCTCAGCCAACCCACATAATCTCTCTCATGTAGTATCCCACTGAGGTACCATCAACCACTCTCTAGAGGGTCTCTGCTGTCTTCTATGCCCTCTCGGCAATCTGCCAAGCACTATCTTGCTTGGCTATTAAAGTGGCCACCTGTGTCTGTATAGTTGCCAACTATCCTTGAACTTGTGCTAAAGCCTGAGCATGAGCCTGTGCCTGGGCCTACATTTGAGTTTGGGTCTAAACAAGAAAACCCCGAGCCTGTACCAACTACCCCTGCAGTGTCTGAATCTATGTCTGCAGGCCTATAATCTATCTCTGATGGTCCATAGGTGGCACTGTCACTGCTCGCCTCTTGCGAGGCCTACTGGATGATGGACCGCTGATGGTTGGCCCTACCCCTCTATCCCCTCCACTGCCACCATCACTGTCATCACTGTTATTGTCATCACTGCCACTCTTCATGCTATTGCCTGCCGAAGTACCACCCTCACTCTTTGCGGAACCCTCTGAAAAATCCACCTCTACTGGTAGCGATGCTGGCTCATCTAGAATAGTGATACGAGGATGTGGAACCAAGGTCAGGAATGCAACATACTCCTCGGTGACTGGTGCCTCTGCAATGTCTCTCCGCATATCCCAGGGTGATGGCTGGAATGCCCTGTATCCCTCTACTAAAGCATCATATGATAAACAGGGCCTTCAATTAGGAATATCCATCTGCCACCTAGCATAGTGGGCTACCTCCTGTGGCATACACTGAATGATGCCATACTGTCTGTATACTCGATGCAACAAGAATCTCTCTAAGACGAATGGTGTCCAGCCAATCAAATAGATAGAATCATAGAGAAATCCCAACACTACATCATCCTCATCCCACTGCTCACAGTCGAGGTATGGACGCTAGGTAATAGTATCTGTATCATCAAACACTCACCTCCAATGCTCTAACTTTCCCATCTAGACCTGTGTAAGCCGACCTTTGTACCTAAATACGTAGGGTCTGCCTATTGGTCTATCTGCCACTGGAAATAGCCGAGCAATCGAAAAGTGCTCCCATGCCCATACCTGTAATAGGGTCATCCCTGCTGATAAGCTCCGTGCCCCTAGGTACACAACTGAATGAAGATCATGATAGAGATGTGCCAACATGCACATCCCCCATGCATATCTAGTACCGTGTACCATCATGCTATCTAGTGTCCTGCCCCAACCCATGAGGAATCCCTTTGACCTACAATCAAGGCAAAGGAAACCTCCAATAAATCTAGCTAGCACTACTGGTAGTGTCACGTATGAATCAGCGATCCTCCTCCATTGGATGCTCAGACCCTCAATATCCTGATCCTGGAATACTCTACAAAGAGCATCTCTACCGTCGGTCCCATGGGAATCATATGCTATAATCTCCCCCATGAACGAAATGCATAGAATCCGCCACATATCCTCGGGTGTGACCGTCATCTCACCAATGGGTAGATGAAAGGTGTTGTGGTCACTATGCCACCTCTCAGCCAAAGCAGTCAAAAGATCTCGATTAATCCTAATATGGGGCATATCAAGAAAACTGGTCAAACCGCATTGGCCTATAATCTGAAGCTCATCTAGTGTCAGATGAGGTATCAACTCTGTAGTCCAAGGAAATCTCTCTCGCATCTGGAGAGTACCCATCACAATGAAAATCCACAATCAGTGTACTATGTCAAGGAATCAAAAGTCATCCTACTATCACGTCTAATCCAAAATTGGTATGAATTTTGATCAAAATTCATAGGTGAACATCAAACCTCACCTATCATGAGGTTCTCAAACATCAACGAACCTCACCTATAATGAGGTTCATAAAAACATTATCTAGATCTCTCCTATCATGAGATTTATCAGATATTGAATCATTTCCTCACCTATCATAAGGATCATCACAAATAGGATTTCTTCTTGCCTATGATGAGAATTAGTCTTATTTACATCATCCAAATCCGACATCAAGAATGTGGATTATCAATCATACAAATCGAAAGAATGGACATGATCGGAATTGACGAAATCAAGGTTACCTAAGTCAAAATCTTCAATTCTGACATGGAAGTGCTAAATTAGGCACCCAAAGCGCTAAATCCCCAAAACGCTACTTTATCAGTTCGAAGCGCTAACTTAGGCATCCAAAGTGCTAAATCTCGAAAGCACTACTTCAACACTCCGAAGTGCTAAATCAGGCATCCTAAGAGCTATTTTACTCTAAGCACTATTTTACTACATCAAAGCACTAAAATAGTCCGTCAAAGTGCCGCTTTACCAGAAGTGCTAGAACAGACCATGAAAGTGCTAATCAGCCAAATCAAAGTGCTAGAACTCTCTAGGTGCTAAAATCTGGCATCAAAGCAATAAAATTTAAATCCTAAGCACTATATCATCGAAAGCGCTACATTATCCTATGGAAGCGCTAGAGAATTTAATGCAAGTGCTAAATCTCAAAGTGCTAATCTACAAACTGAAAGCACTACATCGGAGTGAAAGCACTACAACACGACTTGGAAGCTCTAAAAAAAAAAAATACGCCTAAACTTTTAAAATGCATAAAAAACAAAATTTCATGAAATACGAGGAGGATAAGGGGTACATACCAGAGGTCCATACGCGGCCGACCATCGGTGATGTCGAACGCGCTTGAAATGGTGAGTGTGGTAAGGGGTTGGCATCCTGCTCTAGCTAGCTGAAATGTCTCTACCAAAGGATTTTCAAACTCAAAAGTGCAAATGACTTTGAAAATGACCTTTTGGACTATATATAATTTTTGAAAAGGGATTTTTGAGGGGTTTTATTATATTTTGATTAATTTTGTCCTTGAAATTAATTGAAATTAATCTATAGGCTATATTTCTTCATCATTTTGTCGTGAGATAAATTATTTCATCATTGTATCTTTATCAAATCATCAGAAAATCATTAAATTTCAAAAAATTCAAAAAATCATCAAATCATTAATTTATCTCTCGAGGGGGTATATTATTATCAATCATCTGAAAATCAATATCTGGGGCATGTCTTGAGCATACAAAATTATTTTTTATCATCAATCCTAGCAGTAGCAGCAAAATTTTCTTCGAAGCAATGTGTAAACACATCACTTCGAAGAAGGGAAAAATGTATACACCTAAAATTGGTTTGGAGCATCCAATTAATTAAATACAATTATTTGATTAATTATTCTAATTTCCTCTATTATTTGAATAAATATAAATATTTATTTATATAGTTCACATTTAAATTCATCTTAATTAAATAAACAAAATTAAATACTTTGTTTGATTTAATTATCAAATCCCTATTTTATTCTATTACATCAATCTTAAATTAATTAAATAAAGATTAAAACACTTTATTGATTAATTGCCATATTCTTTTGTTTAATTTAATAAACAACTTCTATAGTTCGTTTTATTAAATTATTTATCTCTCTTTTGCTAATTTAAATAAATCAAAATATTTGAATAAAGGCATAAGGAATATTCCATCTATATTTCCTCAAAAATGAATTAGATATCCTATGTCTAAATTTATGTCTAAAATATGTCACAATTAATGCTTTGAAACTTCACAGGAAGTTTTGGAGACAAATTCCAAATTCTTCTCTCAATCCTCCTCCATCAAATTTTCCTCTTCTCTTGCCTGGTGTTTTCATGGGTAGAGACAATCACCATTTTCTCTCAATCTCCTCCATCTCTCACCATTCAATCCTCCAGATTGAATCCAAGCCTCTCAATGCCTTCTCTGTGCATTTCTACAACTAGTAAATTTATAAATATAGCCTCATTGAACAAAGAAAAGGATCCAAATAATCTAACTTATGCACTCTTACTTTGCAGGAATTCAAGCATCAAGCATCAAGCATCATCATCCAACAATCATGGCTGCCTCCTGTAGCTGCATTTATCTGTTTCATGTCAATTCATGCTAGTTTAGTTGATTTATCATCTAGTATTATCACATCTAGCTCAATATCATTGCATTATCATCCATCTTGTTCTTTGAATTATCATTTTAACAATCATAGTGCACTCATGATCTGAGAGCCACATTGATTTAATAAATCTTTGGAGATAGAGAACAATATGACGATTTCAATAGATTACTGTTTTGAATTAGTTCAATTTGTTTAATATTTGATATAATGTCGTATGAAGAAGTGTTTTAATCTTGTTTACTTATTCACACTTATACTTGTAATCTGAGCTCTATCTAGTATTGCCTCCAGTCTTGCTTTCGGATCCTTCAGGGCAGGAGTTCTCTTTTCGAGCTGCTTTTGTAGCCAACCGGGCATTTGAAGGTCTTGCCCTAGGTGATTCATGTTTTCCTTCGCTGTCCTCCACCCTAAGCTCAATGGCCTTGACATTAAGGTTCTCTTGCTCATCTCTTGCATCTTCCTTCTCCTCATCAAAATCTTGCACGAGAGTTATGAGGTTGGTATGAGAGTTGGTGAGAAGTTGCTCTGTAGGGTGGTCTTCCCTTTTAGCACCCTTTTCTTCTTCTTCCTAGCCATGCTCACCTTCCTCAGGCCTATATTCTTGTTCATCCTCATGGAAGGATGCTTCTTCCTCATGCTCCAGGATTTGATTATGTCTTTTTGTAGGAGATCTGTTGCCTTTAGTCCCTGGAGCAACAACTCTTTCTTCAATTGTAAGTTTTCCTTCAGCTTCTTTGTCCTCAATCTACTTGAGTTGCTTGTTCCACTCTGTGTCGAGCTTTGGATTAGATGTCTCTTGGAGTATGTCTATTCCCTGATCCTTGTTGCCCTCATTGGAAGAATCATAGGCCACCTCATCAATCACTCAATGTTCATAGATGGGATGCTCATGGTACACAAATTCCTCATCTTTCGGCCTCTTGGCTTTCTCCTATTCTCATCGCTCGAGCTCATCCGAGATTTACATTGTAGCCTTCATCCTAGGTGGTTCTGTAGGAGGAGGGAGAGCTGTGGTGTTAACCACTACCTGGGCTATTGTAGCTTGCACCATTAGATTTGTAAGCATTCTTGAGAGTTTGGATGGCACATTTTTCATATATTTAACAAAGGATTATGGGAGAGTGAGGGCAGGGATTACAACAACAGATGAAGTGGTTGGAAGGGAAGGAGACATGGAAGATGATGAGATTGGTGAGGTTGTGGCAGAGGATGAATCCACCAATATGACCTGCACGATTGAAGAAGTGGAGGCAAGGTGGACAAAAATGTCCACCACAGGTGGAGAGGAAGCAACCATTGCAAGTGAAGCGGGTGGAATGGTGGCAATAGTAACGACTATTGAATTAGCCGAAGTGGGTGGAGACCTTGGTGGATTAATCTCCATCTCCTCATCCTTGTGGAGTGGTATCATAGGCATCTCCATGATGTTGCTTGTTCTTTTATATTTCTTAGGAGGTTCACCCTCTGAGGCCTTTCTGGCATACACCTTCAGATTAGGTTGCTTCTCGTCAACCTCCTTCCTCTTTCTTGAATTGATAGATGGCAGAGACTTAGATGTTTCTCTAGTTGTAGTAGGAGCCACCCCACCATCAGAAACACTTGGATCATTCTCGAGTCCCTTGAATGTCAAGGTGATTCCTTGTTGCTTTAATCGAGCGACCTACCCATTGATCCATGCCTTTGTATGAGCATCAACGGGCTTGGTGAGAATCTCGAGGACATCAACCTCTAACTCATCCCAATCAATTAAAAGGAATGGAAGATTTGAGATGGCACTATACCTTGGGTTGATCATTGTGTTCTCATCCTCTTCTAGCTGATCTAGAATTGGACACATGTTCACTCTTTTCATGAAGTAGGTGGTCATACGCATATAATACCGTATCCGCACTTCAAAGTCATATTTGAAATTAGCCCAAAAATCCTCAACATGGTAGAGGTGGGCGTACTTTGGTCCAAGTGCCTTTCTGATGTGACCATATGGGTCCATCCATGGCCTAGTTGTATGCTACATGAAGTGGTACTCGAATAGCTTCTTTTTTTAATTGCTCGCGCACTGGGAAGTATGAATTTGATACCATCCCTTGCCAAGTTTGAGGGGATAAGGGGTTCCTGCCAAATGTTTACTACTTAGAATATGGTGTATATGTCGCAGCTGCCATGTTAGCTCCAATAGTATAATCCGATCATTAGGGTACTAGGGCAGCTTATTCGACCTTTCTATGAATCCTTGGGCACAAATGTAGATGAACTTTGGGAATTGTATGAACAGGAAGGCGTATTGCTTGAGAAGGGCCCTAGCACTGTGAGAGACTCTTCTCTCAAAATCACCTCCAAGAGACTGAATGATATATGTAGTAAAAGCATCATTCACTCAATAGTAATCCCACTTGAAATTCCTATATTGCAGTTGCGGGTATCTGTCGTAGGGCTTGAGCTCTCTTCCTAGTGCCTCATTGGGCATTGCAAACAATCCATGATAATGCCGCTGATCAACAATCAAGTAGACCAGGTAAGACATCATGTAGAACTTGGAGGTCTTCCTTACATTGAAAAATTGCTCATGAAAGCAATTACTGATTATTTCCCTCCAATAGAATGCAACGTCACTCCCACAGAGAATTTGTTCAACAAAGTACAACATCCATTCTTGTAAGAAGGTCGCAGTAGCAAGGCCGATTACCTTGCTTAGTACGGTGACCAGGTCATGGTAGTCTTCAAAGAAATCATTGCAGTAGAGCTCTTGGGGAACTTTAGCAGCGCTGGCTCGCTTGTCTTTCAACCAATATTGGTTGATCAGTTTCTTGCATCTTATAGGATCCTGATCCCATAATGATTTACACTCCTTAATGGTTAGGGCCTCCATGCTTTCAAAGGTGGGGATGTGGAAGGTGTTAGTTATCCCGATAGGGGACATATCAGCTAGGATGTTGCCATCCCTATCCATAATGGTCCTTGTTTCAACTTGGTATGCCTTCCGACATGCCATTACCAGCTCGAGGGCCACCAAGGCGGTCATGAAACCTGCAGCTTTGGCAAGTCCGCTGCTTCTGATAAGCTTTGCATTATATTTCTTTGGGTCTACCCTAACCCTTCGAGTAAACTCATCAATATCGACTTGCCCGATATTGGTGTTCATGAAGTTTTGCCAGCTAGTCATGATCTTGGAATGCAAAGGTGCCCCCTAGAATTGATACCTCATCTGATGTTTGTCTTCTTTGCCTCGGGGGGCCATGGCAGTTCTTTTCCCTTTGTCCTTGGTCATCTCAGAGGTCTTTACACTAGATTCCATAAATCTTGCACAAAGAGATGGGCGTTAGCAACATTAATCATGAGAAAGCGGCCTCGAACAAATCCCTGCGAATCAAGGTTAGATCCACAATATTTATATTTGATAAACATCTAACACTTGATAAAAACATCATTAGAAAGAAAAAAAAGTGACCCAGGCCCCAAGGGTCAGACTTCCTTTGGCAGAATGTTGTTTGGAAGGGAAAACGAGACAAGGCAATCCTTATGACCTTTTCCAATGTTGGATTTGTTCAATGAAGAGCTGTTGTGAAGGAAGGCCCAATTTTAGCACGTGGGTTGAGGTCCATTTTTGATTTGGAGGCCGTTTGAGCCATCATTCTTGCACTCGGGCTTTAGCAACATGAAAGTCGTTCAGGGTTGGCTATTTAGAATAGCACAGGGAAAACAACATTCTGAGAATTGGACTCCGGAGTCCAGGTTGCCGGGGTCGGGAAGTTGCTACGGGATAGCAGTGTAACACGGAAAAACATAGACGAAAGTCCAGAGATCGAAGTCCGGAAGGTTACCACTGAGGTAGACTTGTTAGTTGGTGAAAATCTAGAGGTAGATGGTTGTTCGAGGCCTGAAAGGAGATTGGACGTTCCAGATTTCTAGTTTAGACTGTGTGGAGCGAAAGGGCGATTGGGGTCCGGGAATTGGAAAGATGCCCAGGAGTAGTCATTTGAAATGGTGAAGTAGCGATAGTGGCATGGGGACAGAAGTCCGAGGTTCAGAGTCCAAGGGTAACTTTGACGTTTAATTTTCCTGCAAGATGCGATGGACTTCATGCATACGGGGTCCGAGGTCCAGAAGGATGTAGGAGGAAAGCCGTTTGGAATGGCAGAGACACAATGGAAACCCGGTTGGAGAAGTCTGGAGGCCAAGACCCAGGGTGAGTTTGGACACTTTAGTTTTTTCTAAGTTTTAACTTGTGCACGGCCATGGAGCGGTTCGGTCCCAAGGGATGTGGTCACCTGCTCTAGAGAATAGCGACGGGGAGGTCCAACTCTAGTTTTGAATTTAGCCCCGTAATCTCATGATTTTCCTTTTTCTAATTTGTGGGTTTTCTAGGCCAAGGCGTTATCCTACCAGTTTTCAGATTTATTCTTATTTCCACTTAATTTCCACTTCAATTATTTAGAAAAGAAGGAAAATGGGGGTAGGTGGCGAACCTACCTCAAATCCCCAAAGAAGCTCTATGCCAAATTCACAAGGAACGGTGAAGCTCGAGCTCGGGCGCGGAGGCAGAGGATTTTGGGGCCAGAGAGTGCTTTGAATTCCTTTCTATCATGTGAAAATGACAGGTCAGAATCCATTTAAATAACCCCTAGCACCATTAATACCAGAGTAAATTCCCAGTACGGTGGGAGGTAAGGTAGGTGGATTAAAATTTCCTAGGCGGCAGCAGGTGATCCGGGGTTCGGTGGCCGAAAAGACGTCAAGCCATGACCGTTGGAAAAATGCAAAGTTTGTATGTCAAACAGTGAGCAAGAACCTAGGGTCCGAGGTCCAAGGAGACGCTAGTTGGCGACCATGGAAAATGACAAAACTTAGATAAAATTTTGGATACGAAAATCTGAGATCCGGGGCCTGAGGACTAGAAAGACACATGGGCAACCCCAACTAGTTTAACAAATAATTCAGATAGCCAACAAAGCACCAGGATCCAAAGGTCAGGAAGATGCCAACCGTTGGCCGCAGAAAATGGCAAAGCCAACATAGAAGCTCGCAAAGGGAAACCTAATGGTCCAGGAGTGGAAGGCGCCACGGACGTCAGAAAGACCAACTGTCACAAAAAACCTGAAATGCTTAAGATTTGGCATTTTTCAGAGGGGAAAAATTGGGTCAACCCAAAAATTTGACTTTTGGGAATGTGTTGACCATCAAGGATGCAAAAATAGGCACGAAAAATGAGGCAAAGCAAAAAAAAAGGGACCCGACAAGCAAAAACGAAAAAGAGGGTCCCCGTTCCGAATGGGGCATGTGTGCAAGAGGCACAACAAATGGAAACTCCACTGGGAGAACACTCTCGATGTTCTAAAGATAAATATTCATTGCGAACCCATGATCTCTGGTTTCGCACACCAAAGCTGATTTTCAAAGTTTGAACTAAGAGCAAGTTAAGGAAGGAGAAATTGAATCATACCATGACATCATCATGGAGGTGTGTGCTTGGTGAGTTTATTTCCTTTCCTTAGAGATAGCATGGGCAACCACTGATTAGGAGGGATAAGGTACATAGTTCGCTTGACCCCAAAAGTAACCAAGACATTGCTCCACTGCCAGTCAGGCATCCATAGCCCCGACAAAGTTGTCGCTGTGACCCCACGAGCATAGCTCTACTGCCAGCCAGGCATCCATAGCCCTGGTAGAGATATTCGCACACCCATCCAGTTGTTGTCTTTATATTGTCTTATTCTTTTCATTTGATATTTCCTTTTCAACACTTTTCTTTTTCTTTTTGTTCAACTATGTAAGAAACAAAGCTCACTATGGGCTTGGGAATCATAGTGGTCACTGGAATAGACTTTAGATTTTTCACTTATCCAGCCTTCTCAGTAATCACCATACCATTCTTTGGAAATTTTAAAATCTGTTTCTATGTGTTCCATGATAGATGTAGGAGATTCAATCGAGACACCATCCTAGGTTAGTTCAGAGTTTGAAAGTTGAGAACTAATGCTTAGGGGCTCTCAGAGGCTATCAATAGGGAATGCAAGCTTATCTAGAGAATAACGCAAGAGCGGGTAGCAAGGCAAACCATTTATCGAGCCAAGCATGACCACCATAGCAGAACACAAAGACTCTTCCAAGGTCAAAATAAAAATAGCCGAGAAATGAGCAAAATAGAAGGACAAAGTAGGGAAACCTATCCTATCCTATGTGCAGGTATTTACACAAACAACTCTAGAAGAGCTCAGGCCTGGAAGTAATGCTTAAGGCGCTGCCCATTGACAAGTAACGAGACATCTTCACCAGTCAAAGTCTTTAAACAAAAAGAATTATCTCCAAGGATTTCATCAATCTGAAAGGGGCCAAGCCAAAGCTTGTCAAATTTGTTATGTCCCCTTTCTTTTCGTGGGCCTTGTCCCAATAAAGAACCATATCAGAAATATGGAAGGCCTTAATTTTGGCTCGGCGGTCGAACCATATTTTGACTACACCCTAATGTTTGGAAATTTTTTCTATTGCACGGTCTTGTACTTATTCTAGGTGTAACAACTTGGTGAGGCGAGTTTCCCTAATGTCTCCCCCTTCATAGAAATCATTGATGAATTGGAGGGTAGGGATTTTCAAATGGATTTGGAAAACTGGCTCCAAGCCATAAATGAGATGGTACAAGGAATATCCAAGGGCAGCCTTGTGATGGGTATGATCTACCCAAAGGGCAAAATGAAGTTGGGTATGCCAGTCTTTGGGATTCCTATCTAGTAACTTCTTGATCATAGTGATAAAGTTCTTGTTGGTTGACTCAGCAAGACCATTGCCTTAAGTGTAATAATTGGAAGAAAACTTAAGGGTGATACCATAGTCAAAGGCCCAACCTGTGAATTTTAATGAGAAAAATGGAGGACCATTATCACATACTAGTGCATAAGGACAACCAAAGCGATTTAAAATAAAACTTTCCAGAAAATTAGTTACTACTTCAGTTGTGCATTTCCTACAAGTGATTGCTTCTGTCCACCTAGTACAATAATAAGAAGTAGTCATAATGTACCTGTGTCCAACAAATGATGGAGGGCTTACCGGACCAATGAATTTGAGACCCCATTGTGCGAATGACCTTACCTCCAAAACAGGTTGCAATAGGACAACAACATTCCTTTCTCGGGTGGCAACGGTCTGGCATACATGGAAGGTATGGACATGACCGTGAGCGTCCTTGAAAACTGTGGGCCAATAGTACCCAACACTTAATATTTGATGCGTAGTTGATAAACCGGAACTATGACCAATCCCGAACTTATCATGGAATTCTTTGAGAACACGATCAACTTCCTCTTTACCAAGGAATCTCAAGTAGATACCTTCATGGTTCCTCTTGTACAATATGGTGCCCTACAACATGTAAGTGCTGATTTTCAATCTAAGGGCTCACCTTTGGACTCCTTACAGATGAGATGGGCATTTATGATTCAATAGGTAATATACTATGTCATCGTACCATTCCCTTAGATAGACATCTTCCAGTTGGTACTACTGCACTATGAGTTTGGGCCCAACCTCAATAAAAACTTCTGCCATCATCCTAGCAAGTGCATGCCCTCTCACTAGCCTCATTAGCTAGATTTCCATATCATACTCCTGTAGCAATGCAATCCATTTTTCCCTTCGCTCCCCTAGCTGATTTTGCATGAGCAATGTCTTCACCGCGGGGACAAGAACTATAGAAAAAACTTTGTTGCGCAAGATATAATGCCTGAACTTCTTGACCCCCTTAACAAGGGCATAGGATTTTTTTTCAATGTTGTGATACCATAGCTCAACATCCTTCAAAGGGGTACTCATGAAGGCGATCGTATGTTCATTCCCCTCATCATCCTTTTGTGCAAGATACTGGCACACGAATGATCTAAAGCGAATGAGTAGATGTAGAAGGGGTTTAGGTAGTTGGGGCTGACTAGCATAGGGGCAACTAGCACAGCGGCATCAACAATTGCCTTTGTAATTTCCCCAAAATCTTTCTTTGATTCTAGGGTCCACTCGACCTTGGCGTCCTGTTTAAGCATAGAATTGAGTGGTTTGACGATTTCTGCGAAGCCTGTGATAAACTTGCAGAGAAAGTTGATCTTTCCAAAAAAAGATTTTAATTCTTTTTTTCTGCCTAGCAGTTGAATCTTCATGATTGATTGGATACATTCCGGTTCGATATAAATTCCCTTCTCTGATAGGACATGTCCAAGGAGCTTTGCTTTAGTATCATCGAAAATACACTTCTTCAAATTAAGGGAAACCCCGAATTCACAACATCTTTCAAAGACTTTGCATAGATCAACGACGTGATTACCCCATTGCTTCAAGAACACTGTCAAATCATCCATGTAGATGATTATGCACTTTCTGATCAGGTCCTTGAAAGAAATATCCATGGCACGCTGGAAAGTGGCACCAACATTTATTAGTCCGAACGACATTCGTCTGTAAGTGAAAGTTTCCCACTTGGTGGTGAATGTCATTTTATGTTGATCTTCACACTATACCATGACCTAATTGTACCCCAAATATCTATCAAGGAAGGAAATCATCTGAGAGCCATTTACTATCTGTAACACCTCATCTAATGAAGGTATACGATAGTTATCCTTTTTTGAGGCTCGATTTAGGTTGCGGAAGTCGACGCACAATCTGATTTCCCCATTTTTCTTTCTAATAGGAACCAAATTCGCCACTCATGTGGAATGTTTGGCTGAAAAAATGATCCTGGCTGACAATAACTTTTGTACTTCTTTGTATATTATTGCTTCCAGCAAAGCATTGACAGGGCGCTGCCACTGTCGAAATGGCTTCGCATCTAGTCTGAGAGGAATAGTGTGGGTGATAATTGACATATCATACATTTTGAGATCCTCGTAGCTCCAGGTGATGATGTCGTGGTACTTCCGTAGAGCCTCAATTATACCCTTTCTTTCCTCAAGAGTGCACACCTTACCAATGAACATGGTCTTAGCATTCCCATCTGTTCCGAGGTTGTAAGTGTCACATTGGCCACTGATGGTATCCTTCTTAGCCTACTGATCTTGATCTCTAATCTAATCCAGGTCAAGGATTCACTCTAATTGGACCATTCCCCTAGGGATGGTATTGGTCTTTAGGTTGATGATCCCCTCTATATCCAGTTCAATCTCTTGAGGTTCAACCTCATTGATTATCTAGGTAGCAAACACATCTGAATTGGTGATAAAATCTAGGATGTGTTTGTCATCATTGAATACCTGGAAGTTGGCTATGTTGTCCAACACTAATGGGATGAAGGCGAGTTCCACCGTGAATCTTTTGAGGCCAGATATAGACAGTGGTTGTAGCGTGCTTGCTTCCTATGCTAAGGCATTGGTAGTATGATTCTGAGAATGCTAGATGAATTGGATATTAAATGCATCTAGTCCTTCCAGTAGATCCCATACGGGGTGCCTGTAGTTGGTGAGTCTTTGATCATAACAGGAATAGATCTTCCTAACTTGCTTTATAAACAACTCCGAATCTTCGTACACTTGGAGAATTTTGAATCCTTTTCTTAATACCATTAGGAGGCTTGAACCAAGGCCTCATACTCTACTATGTTGTTGGTTCAATAAAACTGAAGTCTATGAGCAACAAAATATGACTTACCTCTAGGATTGATCAGTTTGAAACTTGCTCCAACCCCGTGCTTGGATTTAGACCTGTCAAAGTGCAACGTGCAAAATCTAGAAGAATCCTTGAACATAGAATCAACATATCTGACTTTCACCCCTGATGAAGCCTTCATTTCAGTAATCGTTTGGGGAGGTGCATGGATGGAGCATGTTTGTTTGGGTGGTGCTGACCTATCTTTCTCCTTCAGAGTGGTTTGTCTTTTAACGTGTTTGATTTCCATTTGAACAGTTAAACTTTGAATGGGAAGCATTATGTACCCTACACCAATTAGGTAGCAAGAGTTCTTGAAAGCTCATTTGAGCTCCCAAACTAAGCTCGTCTTGTATGCACTTTTCCATGAAATTTTGGAAATTGTCCAGCAATCCAAGACTATCATCCTTTCCTAACTCTTCATCGTCAAATTCTATCAACACTTTAGTGCTTTGAGAGGTATTGGCTAGATTAGTAGGTGGGCTACATAATACGAGGAAAACCTCATTTATTCCCTCTTCTTCAAAGCATTCCTACTCATTCAGATATGAAATTGGAGAATAATTCCCCAAATTTGTTTCAGCATACAACACCTCATTCGTGTTGTTGTATTCGGTGATCATGAATCTCATCCATGGCTCCCGATCGATCTGAATCTGATTTGACATTCCTTTGCATGGCAACCACATGTGTGAGTAGTTAGTTGCAACATATCCATTCAACACCCTTGTGAAATCCCTTCCTAGGTTTATACCATACATATCCGCGATATCAACCACCTGAATATCTATGGTCTGCTAGATCTGAGGATCAGCAGCAATTTGCATACGTATTCTATTAATTTCCCCCACTATGCTGATTTCAATTTTGTTGAGCTATGTTACCTTCTATCGGGAGGGAGTTGACATTATTCTGAGTGCCTTGCACACACTTAGGGGCATGACATTGGCCGAGGCTCCCTAATTTAGCAAGCAGTTGTGGAGGTTCTTCCCAAACACGCGGATGGTGGTCAAAAAGGGAGGAGTTTCAAATTTCCCCTGAAACAATCTTCTGAAAATGTCCACTTGGGTGACTTGGCCTTTGTCCTTCTCATTGCCCCTGGTTTGGGTTGGTGTCTAATTAGTTACTTTGTTGGACTGCTTGTTTGCTTGCTGACTTGCAGGTGGGTCAACCTTACTATTGAAGATCTGTCTAATGACCAACTTAGTTTTTTGATCGTTGAAGGATACCCTCTTAGCTAGAGCTTCTTGAGTTGACCTGACTAGTGGAGTCCCAATTATCATTCTGAAAAAGGAATTCCTGATGGTACACACCTTTGGTAGCTCAAAGGTGGATACGCTCAGCTTCACCTTTTTAAATTCCTCAACAATGTACTCCCCCATCTGCTCGACTTCCTGATCATAAGAAATATTTTGGGAAGAGCTACTGGGTTGGCTTTGGTCATGGTTCTGCTGTATGTTTTGCTGAGGTACCGTGTGGGTGTATGGGGAAAACCTGGGTTATTACTTGCATTTGGATCAATTATTCGACAGAGTGGAGGTTGTAAAAGGACCTCCAGCATGACCACCGACCTATCTATTCTTGAGGTTATAAGGGGTAGTCCGTTGGTGAAAAATTTGGACCTCATCGTCCCTAGGATCTTCTTCATCCTCTTTAGGACCATTATCTTCTAAATTGAAAAGCTGAGCCAAAGGACTTTCGGAACTTACCTTTTCCACTTTATACTTGTTGCTCGAGTTGGTGCCCTCCTGCTCTGGTTTCTTGCACTCAGCTTTTGGGAAAGGAGCCTGATTCACCACCAGTACCGAAGAGTCGTATGCGTCAGACGGGATGATGTCTCTGCACCCCAAATTTTCCACAACATTCTGGACTTTGACTTGGAAGATGTCGGTAGCAGTTTGGAATTTCAGACAATCCAACTCAGAATGCTAGCTTATTTTGTGTATGCGACACCAACCAGATAAAGTGGCCTCAACCAAGTAAACTCCTCTTGCAATGTTCTCATTACTGTTAGGCTAATCAAGGGGTGTGGGAATGCCACCATTGTTGGGTCTTGTGCTCCACGTCCGATTTTTCCTTTGGAAAGGCCTTCTTTCAAATTTTTTACCTGAATTCTGATTTTTGTCATAATTTTGTCTGGACGACGTGCTGGCATCCCGACTATCCCGACTTTCATGATGATATCGGTTATCACGATTGAGTTTAGCCTAGATGCTCTTTTGTGACACTTGCAGTTGGTTATTCTGATTCCTCAAGTGCATCATTTTTGTGGACATCTTCTTGATCATCTATATGAGCTTGTCAATCCTATCCTTTTCAACATTATTTGGTTTCGATGCTGAATTTTGGAGGAACATAGGTTGTGCAACTGGTTGATTTTGATGAGTGGGTGGGAATTCAGCTGCTTGGAGGTATGCCGACACCTAGGACAGCTGAGGATGGGAATGCTACTGCTAGGGAAGCAAGTAGTGAGGGACCGGTGGTGCTTGATTCATTGGCTGCTCGAGGTTCAAAACCATAGGTAGCTATGGTACTGGATTCAACAAGGGTGTCTGATGCTACAAGGCTTGAGTAAGCCCTTGAATCTACATCGGATGTGCCATTTGTGCAAGAGAATGCTATAGACTAGAAATGTTTTGCCCCAAATCTGTGCTAGCAATAATGGCCTCAACGTATGCATTGACCAACCTGGCAGGTGGTGGTCACATTATTTTTACCAGAGCTGAAGTCAGGTTATCCAATACTGCATAATAAATAGAAAAAAAAAAGCGTCATTGAAAATGTATGGGTCCTATAACTGAGTGTACGCTCTATGGAAGCGATCATTAAAAAAATTGATCGGCTCATTAATCTCCCTTTGAACTGACATGAAGTGTCGGTACAAGTCTGCAGGGTTGACCGAAGTTTTGAACTTCAGTAGGAAAGCCTCCTTTAGAAGAGTCCACGTAGTGATTGTTCCGATGGGCAAGTTGACATACTAGTAGAATGCCTCCTCCCCGAGAGAGTAGGGAAAGAGGATGCATGCCACGTCCTTGTATATAATTTGCATAGTCTTCAAGGCAATTTCAAAAATTCTTACATGTTCTTCCACAGTCCTCTATGGGTCTCGTGCATTGAATTTCATGCAGAAGGTTTCATTATTATTTCGCATATCATGATAGAAATTGAAAGCTAAAGGGGATGGGTTCTTGCCCAACCATGCCATGGGTGGAGGTGGTGGAGGCGGCTGTGCCATACAGACTGGCAGTTGTACAAGGACAACAATAGGGTTTGATATTGTGTTTTGCTAAAAGGCAGCATTCAACCTAGATGGAGTGGCAACCTAGAAGGCTATTTGGATCAGATGAGTGGAAGGTGGTACTACCAATGATAGTGGAGAAGATGGAGGTGAAAAATAAATGAGTTGGTCAAGTGAATTCGAGATGGATGGTTCCATTCATTTAGCTCTTTTAGATCGGACAGGGGGCTGTAATTCTTGAAATTCCCCTTTATTCAGTGTAGATCTCAAGACTCGATGAAATATCTCAGGGGAGAATGACCCAATTTTATCCATCTTTGTCTCCAAAAGGCCCTCCCTCTAGTGCCAGTTCTATTGATGGTATTTCTATGCACTTCACAACACAAGTAATGCATAGGTGCATTACCTCTTTTGAAAGAAAATCTTCCACAATCAAATTGCAGAACACTATCCCAAGGTCTCTCAGATGTTAGGTCATGACGATGCTTGGAATATATTAGTTGATTTATGATTTGATTTGTTGGAATCACAAGGTGGCCTTATGTGAGTCAACACTATAGGAGAATTGGATTTGTGAACAAAGTTCTGTGGATAGAAAATTACTGCACTTTGCTGTAGGTTCAAATAGCAGTCTTGAACTCCATCTTTTCTTTGAATTGGACTTTACAATGTGCAATGAATCTTAGCATAGGTTATTTCAAAAAAAAAGGAAAAGGGGGCAGGGAAGAGAGAAAGTTCTTGGACAGCTAAAAAAGAAACTAGAATAGCAAAGTAACTTAAACTAGAATCTTAACTTCTGGGAGAAGAATCATGAAACATGTGAAGAAATCCAAAATACACCAATAAATCATTGTATTTCTATTGCAATTTCTATAGCATGCCTTTACAACAACTCAACTCTCTTAAAATGAGAGGAGGAGACCCCTATTTATAGTTTTCAAAAATAAAAATGAGTGGCCAAGATTCAATTGTATTGTGTGGCCAAGATTCATTTTACAGTAGGGTTTCACCTACCCCCAAATATATTACATTTAAAAAACATGCTTTGTCCTTTTCCCTGTTTTGTCTTCTAGTGGCAACATTATAGCAGTTTTGTCCTTTTGCTGATTGCTCTTTGTTGTAGCTATTCTTTCAGAAGTTCTTCATCAATAATAGGGTTACCTTCCCGCTTCTTCGAAGCCGCATACTCCACGAATCTCAAGATTAATAGTTGAAGCTTGTTGACCTCAATGATATCAGACCTTAACACCTGGTAACTCCATTCCTTGGAGTTGTTAATGAGATTTTCCCAGTCTTCGTCATAATTGGTAGCATTGTCCTTGAAAAGCTCAGATTGCGTGAAAGCTTGAGCAACAAAGTTGATAAAGTCCATGGCAATCTTGGCTGACATTTCGTTCTCCATCCTCCTTCGAAAGCAAGGCTTTATGCTTTCTGGATTGATCTTAATAGCTGAAATTTTGTATCTTGTCATCACCTTGAGATATCTAGCACAATCTCCTCTGGCCTCTTTGGCCCATTCGATATCTAGAATTATTCTTTCTAAGATCTGTTCTAGCCTCCCCTTTCAATGATCAGAGTCTCGCTTCCATACATCCATCATCCAATGGTCATCGTCCTTGAAGTCAAGGTCCTTTTCCCAAACTTCGCTCGATAGTGTGAGGATAGCTTCAATTTTCGGATAGGCAGCCTTGTACTTCTTTGGGAACTCCTCACAGATTTTCTTGGTGCCTTCAAGAGATGTTTTTACTTCCAGGAACTTGTTTTCTTTTTGGACAGCCAAATTGATGCCCATTTTCCCAATGTCTAAGACTTGCCGAAACCAATTTTCCGTGGTCTTGTCCAAGTTTCTCCTTCTCTCTAGCTTGTTGATCTATTCTTGGGACAACAATTGTGGTGGGGCTAATGACATGGTAGGCTGTTCATCCGGAGATGACCATTGCTAAATGTAGGCCGTTAGATCAGCCACTTGTGCCTTAAGCTCTTCCTTTGAAACCTTATCCACCTGGATAAGGTGCTGTGGTGATTGATTTTTGGAGGTGGTCAAACTTCTATTCCCTGGTAGCCACTCCCAAGTTGATGGTGGAGACGTTATAGTTTATTCCTTGTTCTCCAACCACTGACATAGTTATTTGCACTGCCCTGGATCTGAAGGAATCTAGGGTTACCTTAGATCTGATTCTTGGCTTCTTCTCCTTCTTGGTCATAATCTGAGCTCTAGCCAGTATGGCCTATAGTGTTGTTTTTGGATCCTTCAGGGCGGGAGTTCTCTTTTTGAGCTCCTTTTATAGCTAGTTGCGCATCTGAGGTCTCGCCCTAGGTGATTCATGTTGACCTTTGCTATCCTCCACCCTTAGCTCAATGGCCTTGACATTCAAGGTTTCCTGCTCAGCTCTTGCATCTTCCTTCTCCTCATCAGAATCTTGCACGAGAGTTATGCACTTGGTAGGAGACTTGGTAAGCAGTTGCTCTTTAGGGTGGTCTTCCCTTTTAGCACCCTTTTCTTCTTCTTCTTGGCCATGCTCACCTTCCTCGGGCCTATCTTATTTTTCATCCTCGTGGAAGGATGCTTCTTCCTCATTCTCTGGGATTTGATTATGTCTTTGTGCAGGAGACCTGCTGCCTTAAGTCCCTGGAGCAGCAACTCTTTCTTCAATTGTAAGTTGTCCTTCAAATTCTTTGTCCTCAATCTCCTTGAGTTACTTGTTCCACTCTATGTCGAGCTCTAGTTCGGCTATCTCTTGGAGTATGTCTATTCCCTGATCCTCGCTGCCCTCACCGGAAGACTCATAGGCCACCTCATTGATCACCCGATGTTCAGAGATGGGATGCACACGGTACACAAATTCCTCATCTTTCGGCCTCTCAACTGCCTCCTGTTCTTGTCGCTCAAGCTCATCTGAGATTTGCATTGTAGCCTCCATCCTAGGTGCTTTCGTAGGAGGAGGGAGATCTGGGGCAGTAACCATTTCCTGGGCTTTTGCAGCTTGCACCATTGGATTTGCAAGCATTCCTGAAAGTTCAGATTGCACATTTTTCATATATTTAACAAAGGATTTAGGGAGAGTGAGGGTAGGCATTGTAACAATAGATGAAGTGTGTGGAAGGGAAGGAGACATGGAAGATGACGAGTTTGGCGAGGTTGTGGCAGAGGATGAATCCACCAATATGACTTGCACGATTGGAGAAGTGGAGGCAAGATGGAAAAAATGTCCAGCGTAGGCAGAGAGGAAGCAACCATTACAAGTGAAGTGGGTGGAATGGTGGAAATAGTAGTAGCTATTGCAGCAGTAGAAGTGGGCAGAGACCTTGGTGGATTAGTCTCCATCTCCTCACCCTCGTGGAGTGGATCCTTAGGTATCACAGGCATCTCTGTGATGCTGCCCATTATTTTATGTTTCTTAGGAGGTTCGTGCTCCGAGGCCTTTCTAGCATACACCTTTGGATTAGGTTGTTGCTTGTCAACCTCCTTCCTCTTTCTTGACTTGACAGATGGTAGAGACTTAGAAGTTTCTTGAGTTGTAGTAGTAGTCACCCCACCATCAGAATCACTTGGCTTATTCTCGAGTCCCTTGAATGTCAAGGTGATTCCTTGTTGCTTTAATCCAACGACCTTCCCGCTGATCCATGCCTTTGTACGAGCCTCAACGGGCTTGGTGAGAATGTCGAGGTCATCCACCTCTGACTCATCCCAATCAATTAAAGGCAGTGGCAGATTTGTGATGGCACTATACTTTCGGTCGATTACGATGCTCTCATCCTCTTCTAGCTAGTCTTGAACTGGACACAAGTTCACTCTTTTCACGACATAGGTGGTCATATGCATATAACGCTGTATCTACACTTCAAATTCATCTTTAAAATTAGGCCAAAAATCCTCAATGTGGTGGAGGTGGGCGTACTCTGGTCCAAGTGCCTTTCTAATGTGACTGTATGGGTCCATCAGTGGCGTAGCTGTATGCTGCCTGAAGTGGTACTTTGACAACTCCTTTTTTGAATTGCTCACACACTCAGAAGTATGAATTTGGTACAAACCCTAGCCAAGTTCGAGGGGATAAGGGGTTCCTATCAGATGTTTACTGCTCAAAATATGGTGTATATGTCGCAGCTGCCATGTTAGCTCCAATAGTATAATCCGGTCATTAGGATACCGTGGCATCTTATTCAACCTTTTTGTGAATCCTTGGGCAAAAATGTATGTGAACTTTGAGAATTTTATGAACATGAAGATGTAGTGCTTGAGAAGGGCCCTAGCACTATGAGAGACTCTTCTTTGAAAATCACCTCCTAGAGACCGAATGATATATGTAGTAAAAGCATCATTCAACCGACAATAGTCCCGCTTGAAATTCATGTATTGCAACTATGGGTATCTATCATAGGGCTTGAGCTCCCTTCTCGGTGCCTCATTGGGAATTATAGACAATCCATGAAAATGTAGCCAATTGGCAAGTGAGTAGACCAGGTAAGACATTATGTAGAGCTTGGAGGTCTTGTTTACATTAAAAAATTTCTCATGAAAGCAATTGCTGATTATTTCCCCCCAATAGAATGCAGTGTCACTCCCATGGATAATTTGTTCACCAAAGTACAACATCCATTCTTGGAAGAAGGTAGCAGTAGGAAGGTCAATTACCCTGCTCAGTAGGGTGACCAAGTCATGGTAGTCTTCAAAGAAATCGCTTCATTAGAGCTCTTGGGGAACTTTAGCAGTGTTGGCCTGCCTATCTCTCAACCAATACTGGTTGATCAATTTCTTGCATCTTATATGATCTTGATCCCATAATGCTTTACACTCCTCACTGGTTGGGGCCTCTATTCTTTCAAAGGTGGGGATGTGGAAGGTGTTAGTTATCCCGACAGGGGACATATTAGCTAATATGTTGCCATCCCTATCCACAATGGTCCTTGTTTACACTTGGTATGCCTCCTGACATGCCATTACCAGCTCGGGGGCCACCAAGGCGGGCATGAAACCTATAGCTTTGGCAAGTCCGCTACTTCTTATCAAATTTGCATTGTCTATCTTTGGGTCTACCCTAATGCTTCAAGTAAACTCATCAATATCGACTTTCCCAATATTGGTGTCCATGATATTCTACTAGCTAGTCGTGATCTTGGAATGGAAAGGTGCCCCTAGAATTGATACCTTATTTGATCTTTGTCTTCTTTGCCTCGAGGGGCCTTGGCGGTTATTTTCCCTTTGTCCTTGGCCATCCCAGAGGTCTCTGCACTAGATTCCATAAATCCTGCACAGAGAGACGGGAGTTAGCAACATTAATCATGAGAAAGTAGCCTCAAACAAATGAATCAAGGTTAGATCCACAATATTCATATTTGATAAACGTCTAACACTTGATAAAAACATCATTAGAAAGAAAAACAAGTGATGTAGGCCCCAAGGGCCGGAATTCCTCTAGCAGAATGCTGTTTGGAATGATAAACGAGGCAAGGCATTCTCAATGATCTCTCCCGATGTTGGATTTGTTCAATGAAGAGTTGGTGTGAAGGAAGGCCCAATTTTAGCACGTGAGTTGGAGTTTGTTTTTGATTTTGAGGCCGTTTGAGCCATCATTGTTGCAGTCGGGCTTTAGCATAAGGAAAGCCATTCAAGGTTGGCTATTTACAATAGCACAGGGAAAATAACATTATGAGAATTAGGATCTGTGTCTGGGTTGTTGGGGTCGGGAAGCTGCTATGGGATAGCCATGTAAAACGGTGAAACACAGATGGAAGTCCAGAGACGAAAGTCCGGAAGGTTACCCCCGAGAGAGACTTGTCAATTGGCGAAAACCTAGAGGTAGATGGAGGTTCGGGGCCCGAAAGGAATTTGGATGTTCCAAATTTCTAGTTTAGACTGTGTGGAATTTAAAGGGCAATTGGGGTTTGGGAATCGAAAAGACGCCCAGGGGCAACCATTTGAAACACCGAAGCAACGAAAGCTGTGAGGGGACGAAAGTCCGGGGGCTGGAGTCCGAGGGTAACTTTGATGTTTAATTTTCTTGCAGGTTTCGATGGAATTCATGAGTCTAGGGTTCGAGGTCTAGAAGGATGCAGGAGGAAAGCCATTTGGAATGATAGAGACACAACGGAAACCCGGGAGGGGAAGTCCAGAGGCCGGGACCCGGCGTGAGTTTGGCCACTTCAATTTTTTCTAAGTTTTAACTGGCACATGACTGTGAAGAGGTCCAAGCCCGAGGGATGTGGTCACCTGCTCTGGAGAATAGCGACGGGGAGGTCCGACTCCAGTTTTCAATTTAGCCACGTAATATCATGATTTTCCATTTTTTAATTTGTGGGTTTTCTAGGCCAGGGTGTTATCATACCAGTTTTCAGATTTATTCTTATTTCCACTTAATTTTCAGTTCAATTATTTTGAAAAGAAGGAAAATGGGGGTAGGCGGTGAACCTACCTCGAATCCCTGAAGAAGCTCTATGCCGAATTCACAAGGGACGACGAAGCTCGAGCTCGGGCATGAAGGTAGAGGATGCTAGGGTCAGAAAGTGCTTTTAATTCCCTTCTGTCATGTGAATATAATAGGTCAGAATCTGTTTAAATAAGCCCCAGTGCCATTAATACTTAAGTAAATGCCTGGTACAGCGGCAGGTAAGGTAGGTGGATTCAAATTTCCAAAGCGGTGATGGGTGATCTGGGGTTCGGTGGTCGGAAAGACGTCGAGCCACGGCCACTAAAAAATTGTGAAGTTTTTAAGTCAAACATCAAAAAGGAAGCCAGGGCCCGAGGTCCAAGAAGACACTGGCTGGCGGCTGTGGAAAATGGAAAAAGTCAGATGGAGTTTTGGAGACGAAAATCTGAGATCCGGGGCTTGTGGACCGGAAAGACACATGGGCAATGCCAACTGATTTAAGAAAAAATTCAAACAGCCAACAAAGCACTGGGATCCGGAGGCTAGGAAGATGGCAACAATTGGTCATGGAAAATGGCAAAGCCAACATGGAAACCTGCAAAGGTAAATGCGAGGGTCCGGGCCTGGAAGGCGCCATAGACGTTAGGAAGACCAACTATTAGAAAAAACCCGAAATGGCTTAAGATTTGGCATTTTTCAGAGGGGCAAAATTTGCTCAACCCTAAAATGTGAATTTTAAGAATGTGTTGACCATCAAGGATGCAAAAATGGGTACGTAAAATGAGGCAAAGGAAAAGAAAAGGGACCCAACAAGAAAAAAGAAAAGAGAGGTTCCTCGTTCCGAATGGGGTGTGTGTGCAAGAGGCACAACAGTATTCACATCATCATCATCTAAATTGATGACAATGGTGGGGCATATGAAAATATCAGTGGTGGCTTGTAAAAGAGGTGATGTGGGAGGTATATAACCTGGCTATGGGGGTGGAGGAGGAGGATGAACATGCATGGGCTCAGGCATAGGTGGGTTGGGCTCTTTAGCATGTTCTTCCTCATGCTATTGGCGGGCGAGAGCACGATGGCAACATCTACGCTTTCTTGCCTCTTTATTCCTTTTTGATTTTTGGTGAAGGTGTATGGGGGATGGTGTGGGACAATCAACCATATGTTGGGTATCATCTTAGAGAGGAGGGACAAGAGCGATTATGGGTGGTTCATCCACCTTCTCTTTGGCTTTATAGACTTGTTTAGTGCGGGGTGGGAGGATAGAGTTACTATCATGATCCCAAGGCCTCTTGGATGATGTGGAGGAGGTCTCAGGAGTAGGTTGGCTAGGCATACCAGATTGGGGTGGAAACATGGCTATATCAAGGATGGGTGAGTTCGAGGTAGAGGGAGGTATGTTGCACAAAGAAAGCTTAGATATCTTCTTGGTTTGAAATTTTGATAGGAAATAAAGAAGAAGTCCCATTGAGGGGTGATGGGCTCCATAGGTTTGGGCCAAAAGACATCCAAGGAAAAGTTACCTTTAGAGGATAATGGGTTAAAACCATGATGGTGTATAGTAAATATGTCATTGTCAATAGGAAAATTCACACTTGTGATTGATGGATGGGACCACTTTCATACAATGAAGCCATGGATGGCCAAGTCGTAGGCAAAATTGGTTCGACTGAGGAATAATTGAAAAGGTAACATCCAATTTTTTTGGACCTATCTGTAATGGGAGGGAAATTGATCCAATCGTAGGGCATGCAAAACCATTATGTGTTTTGACCCACATAGTAGGTCGATTATAGACATATTGATCAATATTTTATAATACTAGAAACTCTTATGTGATGACATTCTCACCACATGCGAGATCTATGAGTATCCCATTGGTGGGCTTATCATAGATGAAACAAAATATGTAGAGAGAGCCATCAGGAAGGTTTTGTAGTATATCTTGTGTAGAGAAGGAGATCTCAAGAGGTCCTTTGGTTGGGCCCTTATGATGGATAATTTCTATTGCTCCTACCATTTCACTGATAGGTGTGACATGGGTTACTGGTGAAAAGAAGCAGAATGCAAATCTTGTGAATCCACATTCATGACATCAGGTGGGGAAGTTTCACTTGGTTTGAAAAATGACACATTATGATTGGGCAAGGTGATTGTAAATATTTGCAAGTTTTGACTAGGGGGTGCCACATATGTATTTCTTTTAACATTAATGCTTGCAATAGATAGATGTCCTGAATCAATTAGGTCTTGCACTAGGTGCTTTAGATGCTTGTTCAATGTCATGTCCATTTTGGCAATGAAAGTAACAATAGGTAGTGGAATTATGAGAATGGAGTAATGGTTTGTTAGGATCAGGTGTATGGCATGAGGTAAAGAAATCATATGTTTTTGAAGTAATTGGGTCATGGTGTTATGAAAGGTGTCGGGAAGGGGTGTGAAAATATGCTTAGGATCTCTATAATTAAAGGGCACTGCAAACTTAAAAATGAACACTTGGTTATTAATGGGTGGGGGGTTTGAGGATGAAGGTTTGAATTGGAGAAATACTTTCTTTGATTTACAGAAAGGTTGGGGATTGAATTGGGTAGAGTTATTAGACTTCTCATCACGACTAGGAGTGGACCATGAGTCATGACTGCTAGTAGAGTTATGGTAGTCACAGAGTGCTTGACACAGGTGTATAAAGGAGGGGAACTTCATAAGAGTAAGTTTATCTTGAAGGGATGTCACAAGGTTTTTGGTAAACATCTTTTACATATGGGTATTAGGGATCTGAACATCAATCAAGGAATAAAGAGCTTGGTAGCGAGAGATAAAATCAATGATCTTCTCGGTATTAGCTTGTTTACATCTCATGAGGTTGGCTAAAGTTTTCTTTGGAGCCATGTGAACTTGAAAGTGATTAATGAATGCATCCACTAATTCATTTAATGAACTAATGGAATTATTAGGCAGAGAAGAGAACCAATCCAAGGTGGAATCTTTAAGAGTTCTTGAAAATAACTTAGCGAGCAACCTATCGTCAAGAGAAAAGTTGCTATAGAGGGCAGTATAGGAATTGGCATGGTTAGAAGGGTCACCCTTCCCACCATACTTCTTGAATCTAGAGATCTCTATTCCTTGTGGCAAGGGAGTGCGGAGTATTTCAAGGGACAATAGGTTACTACAAACATAGTGAGAGGGGGAGCCATATTGGTTTTGGTTAATGGTGGATATATGTTGCTGCATAGAAGTTACAATGTGAAAGAGTTGTGTAATGAGAGGGTCACTATAAGTGCTATGAGGTGGAAGTGAGAGAGGTGAAGGGGTGAAAGTGGTGGAAGGAGAAGTGGTAGGAATAGTGAGGGTAGGAACAGTGGAAGAGGTAAGGGGTGGGATTCCACAAGAGAAGTAGGGATGCTAGTGGTGATGGTGAAGGGAGGTACCACATTACTAACCTGTTGCATAGTGGTTGTCACACTAGGAGGTGTATAGGTTGGAATAGAAGAAATGGTTGAGGGGGGAGGAGTAGAAGGTCCTCCTTGACTAGACATGGGAATGGGTGAGTGAGATGTCTTAGGTGCATGTTTTTCATAGATTTTTGCAATCTGTTTCATGAAACGTAAGCCATCATCATGATCAAGTAAATGGTGTAGGTGCTCAATGGAAGTGATAGCGGTTTTGGATATGGGTTCAAAGCTGACTTCATGTTGATAATCAATGAGATCATAATGGGTATGGAAAATATTATCATGGGGTAGGTCATTGTTATCACCAATTGTATCATCTAAGTGCAAGGAATTACTAAGGATAGTTTCTAAGCCTAATGCACCATTGTCAATACCAGGAGTTGAAGTTGGAGGAATACCAAGATCTACAACAAGGGTGTTGTTGGTAGATGCCATGGTCCTAAAACTTCATCTCACAACTATATCGATACAGGAACACTAAATGCTCAGACATGGTTCCCTAAGGAAATGTAAGCAAAGCTGACAAAAGGGCTTCTAACTAGGATTCTGGAAAAAAACACAAAAAGGAAAAACTAGAAAGCTGCAAGACAGAAAATACTAGAAATTTTTTGAGAATTTGACAAAAAACAGTGCCAAAGGACTAGGTTGCCTAGTGTGGTGACTTAGTCCTAGTAGTGTTGTTTTTGTAGAATTCTTGAACTTTTGGCTAAGTTTTATGATTTTTCTAATATTTAAGTGCAAAAAAAAATTGAAAATGCAATTTTTTTTGTGTTTTCTTATTAAAGATGAAATGCAATGTGCAATTTTATTATGAATTTTCACTAAATGCACTTTTTTCACTAACCCTAGGATGCAAAGCATGCAATATTTCAATGCAATGCAAGCTATCTCTAAGATGAAATTCCAAAATCAGAAAGATAGCTAATGGTCTATAGTTGGGTTCACCAAAATGAACCACCAAAAACATATGGTAACAAGGGAAAGTGGATTCCCTTACTAGGCTCCTAGGGTTTCTCACCCTAAGGACACTTGGTTAGGAATGACACTCTTTCCTCTATGTTGATATGGTTTTGGGTAGGTTCATTCAAAGGAAGGATGATTGATGAAGATTGTGATAATTGTGTGTGATGTGCGTGGCTAGAATTGAAAGTAAAATGAGGCTAATCTAAATGTATGAAATGAAAATAAAACAAAACTAAACTAATGCAAACTAACTAAAATATATTCCCTAAATGAGAGTAATCTGTAAAATAATAGAGGACATAAGATGTGTACCTAGAAAAGTGATGTTGTAGATGAATGCTCTTGAGAACCTCTGGAAAATTCCTGAAAATAGTAGAAGGACACTTATGCCAAGTGGGGCAACCTACTCCTCCAACCGGGAAACTATGCCAAAACAAGTTTTGGGGAAATGGGTTCCCAAAAATATAGAAACCCTTTTCTAGGCCTAGCAAAGGGACAAGGTTGCCAATAGGGATGACCTAGTCCTCTTGTAGCTTTCCGAGGAATCAGGCTTCGATTTTGTGGGTCTGGATTGATGTTTCCCTTTTCTGCAACAATCTGTGACAAGAACTTCTGAAAGTGACTTCATGGTTGTCTTCTTGCTCCTTCTAGGGTTAGAGGCTTGGATGTGACTTGAGGATAAGGTTGGTACTTATTGTAGCACTTTTTACTTCACCTAATCTACATCAAAACATACAATCACATGCAAAGACCAAGAGAGTATTGGGGTTAGAAAATAGGGGTTTGCCTAAGTCAAACCCCTTTGTAGGTGATTAAACCCAAATGAGATGAAAGAAAAGGAATGTAAGATTGAATGAATAACTCAATGGAAATTCTTACCAAAACCTTTGTTGTTGATGGTCTGCAACATGCAAGAGCAACTCCAATGGAGATAAATTGAAAACCCTAATGCTTGTTTGCTTGCTTGTGAAGTCTTGGTTGCTTGAGCACTTGAAAAGAGAGATGCAAAACATGAGCTTGGGAGAGTCTAAGAGTGAAAAATGAGCTAAGGAGAGGGACAAATGAAGGTGAAATCCCTTATTTGTACATGTGAAACCCTAATTTTCTTGAAATGCAACTTGATAGGTAGACCCTAGTGTTTAGGAGGTGAGATTCCTGTTGGATTTTATTTAAAATTTGAATTTTATGCCTAAAGGGACTAGGTCACCCAAAGTGGTGACCTTGTCCACTTGGGAAATTTTTAGTGATGGTCAGGAATTAATTTGTGTTTATTGAGGTTAATCAGTTTTTCCTCTTGAAAAACACTTAGGTCGGGACTAAAGATGCATTAAAGGGGAGAATTAGCATTGAAAATGGGTTAATTTAAGGGTGAGAAGCCTAGATAAGTGTGAAAATGCAACACAACACTTTACAACACTTTGTCTCAAGGCTTAGGAAGGTGTAAGAATGTATTATTTAGGTAAATTATGTTGAAAGGGTTTTAGAAAAGTGAGGAAATGAATTACAATAGTTCAGAACTCCTTAGCAAAACACTAGTAGGTTATTGATGAATTGCAAGATTACAAGGCCGAATCAAGGTAAATAAGGCCAAAATCCAATGGAAAAGGCCAAAATGAGTGAAAAATTACAAAGGTATACACTTTTTGGTGACACACTCTTATTCTGAGAAGATTTAATCAATCAGTCGATGCTTTGGCTACTGTTGCCAGTGCTTTAGAACCTCTAGATACATCAAATTTGAGGAGATTTATAGTTGAACTGGTACAATTACCTTTGGTTCCTGATAATGTTACAATTTTGAAAGTGTTTGAAGATGATCGACACATATTGGAATTAATTACTAACTATGGCATCTTCAAAGCATAAATAATTGAAGAAATAGATTGCCTAGAAGGCAAGATTCAAGACGAAGAATTAGCTCTAGCTAAAGATAAAAATATTTCGAAAGAGATAATTGAGTTGGAGCTACTGTTTGATATTAATCAAATAGTTTTCCAGAAAAATTTTCATTAAAGTGATGGGAAGAAAATATGAGTTATACAATTTGCATACTAATGAAGATCCTAAGAAAGTTCTCATAGGAAAGGTTTTTACTAAAGAAGAGAAGAGAAATATCACTTAGGCACTTAGAGATTACTGGAAGGGTATAGAATGGACATATGAATATTTGAAAACCTATGATACATCATCACACATACAATACCACTAAAGCCTAATGCGAAGCCTTTTTGATAGAAACAATGACCAGTAAGTGTGCTCTTAAAACCATTGATACAAAAGGATGTCCAAAAGATTTTGTCAGCTCGAATAATATTTCCTATTAGACATTCTACTTGGGTGGAAAATTTGGTACCCGTAAGGAAGAAGAATGGAGACATACGACTGTGTGTAGATTTCCGAAATCTAAATAAGGTGTATGAAAAAGATAATTATCTACTACCTTCATTGGAATAAGTGTTACAAATCATAAATGGCTCACAAATGATGTCCTTTTTGGATGGATTCTCTGGATATAATCAAGTAATGGCGGCGAACGAAGATCAGATGAAGACAACATTCACCACGAAGTGGGGAATTTTTTCCTACAAAAGGATGTTGTTTGGATTGATAAATGTCGAAGCTTCATTTCAAAGAGCCATGGATTATTATTTTCAAGATTTGATAGGAAAATTTATTATCATCTACATGGATTACCTCATAGTATTTTCAAAGAACAGAGGAGATCATGTTCGAGATCTTAGAGCAATATTGCAAAAGTGTGAAACTTATGGAGTTTCACTAAATCCTAAGAAATGTATTTTCTGGGTGATTGAAGGTAAATTTTTGGGACACATTATTTATAAAAAAGGTATTTCGAGAGACCCAGACATAGTGAGTGCGTTGCTCAAGTTACAACCATCGAAAAGTAGAAAAGAACTGAAATCGTATTTCAGACAAAACAATTTCATTCAGAAGTTTATCATTGGATTTTCTGAGATAGTAAAACCACTCAATGATATGTTGAAGAAAGATGAAAAAATAGAGTGGAAAAATAAGGCTAAGCTCACCTTTGAGAATATCAAAGCTGGAATTGCGGAAGCACAGTATTGGTAAGTCCAAATTATGTTAAACCTTTTTTAAATTTACTCATTTTCTTCTAGTCATACTTGTGCAATAGTACTAACATAGAAGGGTGAGAATAAAGGAAAAAATCCAATTTATTTTATGAGTGATCCATTTAAAGAAGTGGAACTAAGATACAAAAATGTTGAAAAAAAAGCCTTTGCTTTGGTCAAAGTAGTACACAAATTTAGGCATTAAATTCTAAGAAGTATAGTGAAAGCTATTGTTTTGAATGCTATAGTTAAAATGTTGCTAACACAGAGCGAGATCAGAGAAAAGAGAACCAAATGGGTTATGATTTTACAATAGTTTTATTTAGAAATTATACCCATGAAACTAGTTAGGGGACAAGCTTTAGTCAAATCTATTCTAGAAATAGATCGACAAATTTCTAGTCAACAATATAATTTGGATGTAAAAGACCAAGAAGATTGGTATTCAGATATATGGAATTATTTGGTTAGTCATATTTCCTTGATCATATGCAAAGAAATCAGAGAATAACTCTTAAGAAAATAATTTAAAGTTATATGATCAAAGGAGGATCTCTATTCAAAATAAATCATGAAGGAATCTATTTGAGATGTCTGAATAGAATGGAAGCGAATGAAGTGTTGCAAGAATTGCATGATAAATTTTGAATGGCTCATGGATCCCCTTTTTTCTACTGCACACCTCATTTTGAGAGCTGGTTATTACTAGCCAATGATTTCTAAAGATACATATGAACATGTGAAACATTGTCATACATGTCAGATTGCAACAAACAAAGGAAGATTCAATGCTCAGCTACTACAACTGGTGATGGAGATGCACCCTTTTTCACAATGGGGTCTAGATTTCATTGGTAATATAAATCCTCCATCCTCCGTAGGTTACAAGTTTATACTAACTGCTACAGATTATTGCACCAGATGGATCAAAGCATTTCCTAACAAACAATGCACCACAAATGTGGTAATCAAATTTTTGGAGGAAAAAATTATTACCAAGTTTGGAATACTGTACGCACTGGTATGTGATAATGGCCCTACTTTTTCCTCATTAAATTTTTCCAATTGGGCATATGAATATGGTATAACATTAAAATTCTCATCCAACTATTATCTATAGGGAAATGGATTAGTAGAGTCATCAAACACAAATTTGTTGGATATAATTAAAAAATTGGTTGAAAAGAATCCTAGATAATGGAATTCTTTATTGAAATTCTCCCTTTGGGTAGATTGTACTAGGATGAAATCCGCATTGGGAAATTCTCCTTACCACCTAGTTTATGGGGTAGATCCTTAATTTTTGATAAATTTGAAAATCCCTACTTGATAATTTCCTCAAGAATACATTGGATTCGATGATCAAACTGAAGATCGATTATTGCAATTAATGCATTTGGATGAAAAAAATAACCAAGCTATAGATCATTTTGCTAGGCATCAAATTGTGGTAAAAGGATGGTTTGATAAAAGGGTTAGATTAAAAAATTTTAGAATATCCAACTTAGTCCTATACTGAAACAAAGCCCATGAATGTAAAGGTGAGCATTGTAAGTTTGACAAGCTATGGCAGGTCCATATCAAGATTCTAAAATTTTAGGTGATAGTACCTACAAGCTCAAAACCTTGACTGGTGAAGACGTTCCATTGCCTATGAATGGGCAATTTCTAAAACATTATTTCTAGTCATAGTTTTCGTAAATAGTTTTTGTAGATAGTTTTGTAAATAGTTTTTTAGTTAGTTTCGTTGTTGCTTTGTAAATAGTCATTTGTTTCTTTATTTTGTTTTTCTTTTCTTAGGTTTTGTGTCATTAGGATTTACAACGGTTATCTTCTAAAGGTGAACAAGGTAATACAACATGAATTCTAGAAATTTTGATCTATGTTGTGACCAGAAGTAGTCCTTTAGTTATAAATAACTGGGGAATTGTTTGGTTCTTTCTACTCTAGTTAGTATAAATCATTCCGTTGATGTTGAGCTACAAACACACACATATCTTAAATCATTCTACTGAAATTTGGGATAATAGTTATTTGCATTTGGTGAAAAATCAAAAGGCTACCTTTTCTACCACTATAATTCCCAACATAATAACAGGCTTCATTTCTTGCAAGTTGAAATGAGCAATCATTGAAATATCAAATAAAAAACAAAAGTTGAAATGAGCTATAAAAGAAATATCAAAAAAGGAAATCAACTCTTTAGGCTATCCAACTATCTCTATCAGGCCTATTGATGCCTGGCTAGTAGGAGAACTATGTTTGGGGGAATTACATAAATAACCTTGTCAGGGCTATAAATGACTGACTGGCAACAAGGCTCTATCCATGGTTGGCTTAAAATGGAATTGCCAAATTATGTAGGTCAATCCAAGTAATTTCTATGCTCTAAGTTTGTTGTAGCAGAAATAATCAATTGCACACAAGTGAGCTCAGTAATAATTAATATTGTATGCTAGCTGAAGGAATTGGAATGTCAGAATGAATATCTGACCATTTATAATTAGAAGACTAAAAAAATTTGCAGGATGGTTTCTAGATCCAGAATTGACTTTCTCTTGTTTTGTTTAGTTTTTGTTGGTTGCTCATTGTTGTGTGGTCTCACAACATGCCCCATTTCCCCCTTGGAAAATGTGGACCCTTTTTTGCAATTATTTCCTCTTGCTTTTGCTTGCTTTGGCGTTGTTCTGGGGGTTAGTAAAATTGCAAGCTTCATTTTCAATTTTTTTGGTCTTTGCTTAAGTCCTTATTCTTTCTTGGATTTGGGTTTTCAATCATTTGACAGAGTTTTATCAATTTAATGAAAACTAAAATCCTGGAGTTGTTATGGTTGCATCAAGGATGTTGTATCTTTGATAGGTCTTAGTCCCACCCGGTAAGATATCCCTCGAAGGTTGTTCTCAGTGGTTGTGTTTTCTCGCATCAGATAATCCGATGGTTCCTTTTCATTTTCTTTAGTCAGAGGTTAGAAGCCATAGGTTTGGTTATGAAATTTTTGAATAAATTTTGATCTCGCTTGAGCCTAGTTCTTGGTTCCTCTCTTTGCTCCTGATTTTCTCTAAAGCTTGGAGGTAAGTGTCCTGGTTCCCAGTAATCTTTCCAAGATTCGGTACTTGAGTTTGTCAATCCTGGTGATCGTAAATGATTGCATATCCTAAGGGCCTTTTACTTGTAAAAATCAAAGTGATACAGGAGTGCCACGTAACATTTTCATGCCATCTTTTCCTCTAGTAGTGAGCCTGCACAAAAAACTAGGTGTACATAATTTGAACCCTAATTCACCATGATTACACCTTTATTTGAGAAATTAATGAATTGTAATAGGTAATTAATGAAGGTGGTGAACTACAAACGTACTTGGTATCACCTCGAGTATACAGTTGCTTCTATAAATCTCTACTTCACTTCATACTGCAAACTTGTAAAGGATATTGAATGAACAAAATTAATATTGCGACACGCAAGGAAAGGTAACTCTCAAGAAACTGAGAATACAACTACAAAAGGTTTCACGGTTTCATTATGAAAATATTGTCATCATCAACAAAACCAGGCATGTCTCGAATAACACAAATTTTGGCAGTCATTTTTATGCTTGAAAGTCTTGAGAAGATGGTATTTTCCTTTGAAAATTGAAATGTTGGTTATTTTGATTTGAATTTAACTGAAAGGTGAAGTGAAATTTTTATGAATTATTAAAAAACTAGTTAAATTTAACCCTAACTTACACATAAAGAACATATTTGAAAATGCAAAATACATCGATGAAAATGAGTACTTCTGAAGCAAAACCAGAAGATTAATTCAAATACTGCAATTTGCAAGCTATACCAATTGGCGGGATAGTTAATGATACTCATATGGGATGGTATTCTAATATCGAATTCATCACGCGGGCACAACAAGAAAATGATTCTCAGGGTACAAGGAATGTTATAGCAAGTGGGTTACTCTTAGCAAGAGGGTTTCTGCTAACAATGGATGCCTCTGAATTGGTTATGGAATGTTTGAACCACTACAACCCAGATAAAAGAGTCATTGAGAAGGAGGGAAGAACTTATGTAGATCTCTCTGAAAAAGGAATTATATATACATTTGGTCTTCGTATATTTAATTAGATGTACCACATTGATATGAAGGCGAAAACCAAAACCTACCTGAGTGTCAAAGAAAACAATAGAGAAATTATGAACACACAGTGGTGCCAGGAGAGGATTACAAAGAAGACAAAGCCAATTCTAAGCTCTATGTTCAACCCAAATGTTCAAGATATTATGACTATGCTAAGCAGGATAGTTGGATTGTGAGACGCCAATAAATTTGAACCATGGATGTTTGTAATTATATCCAAATTGATTTAAATCCCTATTCTAATGCATTGGGGAAGATTTATTAGTGGCAAATTGCATGATTAGATAAGGGCATTTTCTAAGTCTAGATGTTTTTATATGTCGTGATATGTGATTTATTCTCACGCCTTAAGTGCAAACAAGCAAGGGTTGAAAAGGCTTGGTACTCTGGGTAGAGAAGTAGGAAATCATTTAATAATGCTCATTTACCTCAAATTACTATCCATGGATACAAGGATCATTATAGAAGAGTTCATGATGTGTTTTCCATGAAGTTGGCTAGAACAATGGAAGGTGAAAAAGCTAAAAGATTGTCTTTGGAAGTACAAAATGTTATTAGACCTATTGGAGGCTAGTATATTTAGTTTTCGACTTTCACCTACATTAGGGTGGAAGGGTTTGATGGACATCCTTTCATGTTTCCCAGGTACCCTACAGATAAAATTTTGTTTCTAGAATTTGTAAGACAACTAAAGCCATCCCAAGCTCTTTATAGTGTTTCTCATAAAAAGGATTCTTTCATATTTCCTATTGTAATAGAGAAGTAAAAGTGTAGTGCAATTAGAGTAGCCAATTTGTGTGAAGAAGAGTTGAAAATGTATAATTTTGGAATACTTTCCACTCCAAAGAAAGTATTATGACCCACAAGGGAATATTGCCAGAATTATAGCTTCTTATCATACTCATGTCCAACATCTAGAATATTTTTGGTTAAATTGTGAAGATGAGCACAAAGTAAGAAGGAGAAAATATGAAATATTGTCATTAGAATCTGCGCGAATCCTTAAGATTCATGATATTCTAGATAAAATGGAGGAAGATGGTGGTGAAGTATTGAATAAGGCTTATGATGAAACTAGAGTCTATTATGAACCTATTCTAGACCTAGATTATGGAAATGCAAAAATAACATCAATGGAGGAATTCTCTGCACCAGTTATACTACAAACTCAACAATGGATAATTTTTTTATAAATTTTTAAGAGAGAAAGGAATAAAACCCACATACTTGCAAGATAAAAGAAAGAAACAAAGAGAAGAAAATGAGTTCGAGTGTGGGGAACTTGCTAAGAAGAAGAGGAAATTTAGTAAAGTAGTTGCTAGTATACACATTGAAGAAAGAACCCTTGAGGCTCCAAGCCAAGGAGTTTCATTAAAATTAGTTGGTAAATGTAGAGATGCTGAATTAGTCAAGGTTCAATCAAAATTAAAACCAAAAGTGGCACCTTCTTCCATGGAAAAACCAAGGACCAAGCCTAATACTAATGAAGGGGTAGGGATAATATAAAACATTGGTATAAAGACAAGGTATGCATCTTAGAGAGCTGCAACATTATTTACTTCTTCCCCTTCAGTTAATATGGCTACTATAAAACAAACATTGGGGAAAGCTCTTGTGGTTTTGGATGAAGTTTCTGAGGAAGATGAAGCTAAAATTGAGGAACAAATGGATAAGTGGGGCACCACGTGGGAATAAGTAAAAGAAAAGAATTATAAAGACAAGCCAATGGTACAACTAGTGGTGGAAGGGATTCTAGATACAGGGTCAATTCCTATAAACATAGAAGAAGAAGAATTCATAAAAGGAACACTTGCTTCAGAAGTGGGGAACCCTGATGTTCTTGAAATTGAAATAGGGGAGATTGTAGTATAGAATCCTATTGATGATATGGTTATTGAAGATAAATTTGATTCCTAGCCTTTGCTTGGGAATGATCAAAATGATAATGAGAAAGCACAGGTCTCTGAAAAATCAATGGAGGACCAAGTTGAGATTGAAAATGAAGAACCTTCACAAGTCTTGGAACTGAAGAGATAATATTGAATCCCGATAATCCAGAATCCATCCTAGAAAATACTGAAGGTGTTCCTATTTTAGAGGAAATAATAGATAAAGTTAAAGACGTAAGAGAAGAAGTTCCTGAAATGTTACAAAGGTAGAATGAGATGAAGATGCACTTTATTGGTTAATCAGAGAATTGAATTCCCCATTGAAAGTGGAACTGGTACGTTTGGATCTTAAAATTTTTATGCAAGAAGGGAGACTCCTAAGCCTAGGTGAAGAGCTAAAATGAAACATGTCATACAGAAGAATGGAGATGGAGACATAATAATCCATATAGCTACTGTAATAGAAAATAAAAATATACATGAGATAACACCTAAGGAGTACAAGATAACAAGTATGAATGTTGGACACTCATCCTAGATGCAAGAATTAGAAGAAATGAAGATTAATTTAGAAACAACTATTGTTAGGGTACAAAAAGGTAAACAAAAGAAAAGAGAGTTAAAACAATGGATTGCTAGCCTAGAGAATTTTGTAAACTTACTTTCCCAATCTGGTTAAGCACAAACTGAATTACCTCATAATTCAGTACTTATGTGATAAGAATAGGATGCAATTGCAGTGATTCGCCATATGATGAATGTATTTCAAGAATGGATTGAGTATTGGGTAAAGAAAGGAGAAGAACTCATTACAGATGCAATTGGGAAATACAAGGAAGCACACTGTTGGTTTGAAAAAACCAAAATATTGGAAGGAGAATGTAGATTTTTCCAGGAGCAGGTTGATGCTAAGAAGAAAAATGTCAATACTCTCATATAAACTGATGTCCATGAATTTTTAAGAGAAAATATAATTTCATAACAAGAAGTTCCATTATGTGAAAAAAGGAAGAAACAATTGAGTTGGGAAGGGGACAATTTAGTATAATGTATACAAGGATTTGAAAAGGTCACCAAGAAATGTACTAAGTTCATTGATAAAGATCAAGATTTTATTGAAGTGTTAGCACATCAAGATTGTGATCCACAAACACTGGGATGGGAGGGTAAAGAAGAAAAATATTTAAAGGAATGAATTGAGAGAATAAATAAAGACCTTGTTCAGTTGTTAAATCAAGAAGTTATTGATGAGATCATACATTGCAAATGCACTATAGTTAGGTATGAAATATAGAAAGTGTAAAGTAATGTTAATAGACTCTAGATATCAAAAGATTACACTAGACTCAAGTTTAGTTGGAAGGAAATACAGGGAATTCCAAAAGAGAGAATGCATCAGGTATTAAGTGCTCTCTGAGAATATCAACTAAGGAAAAATGAAGAAAGGTTCTCAGAATCAGAGTTCTAAAAGATATAAGGAGGTACTGAATATTAGATACTAGAGGTGTCATGAAGACATTTTGTGGAAGTTGATCTTGTAGGTTGTTCCTAGTCTCAGTAAAAGTTTCTTGTTCGGTATTCTAAATAATGTTGATAGCCTTGTTTTATGCAGAGTGTTGTGCACCGAAATTTGAAGTTGAAGAGTGTTGCTATTGAAGAATTCAAAGCCTTGATTTTTGTCTAGAAGATTTTGATGACAACTAGCATATGCCACATGCTACATTTTTATTTACTATTTTTGATTCTCTTGATAGACTTTAAGTTTGAATTCTTGGGGCCTTGTTCCTATAAAATGACATTTATTTCCTTACTTTTATTTTTAAGTTCAGAATTTGTGGATGTCAGAAGAGCCAAAAATTCTCTAAGTTTTATTCTTTTTTCCTATTTTTTGAATCATTTCAGACTAAAAAATTGTATGCACATATACCCTAATCAATCTCGAAGCCAATTTGATAGTTACCTATCTCATGTAGTAGTTGGTTTTTTGAGTTCAACTGAACAAGACTATATGCTGCATCGTTTAAGGGTGCATGCAGAATCTACTCGATGTCCAAACTAAAACCCATTCTTTAAAAGCTCGCACTATTTTATGCCTAGTTGTGAAGCATACAAAAGGTTTTCTTTGATTTGATTATATCTTGGGGCATGCATGGAGATTAACTAAGAGAAATTTTATTTTTCAGTATTTTGATGCTTTATTTTAGATTAGATGTTTAAATTTTTGAAAATATTTCCAAAAAATAGATGAATGAATGGAAAAATATTGAAACTATTTCATTTTCTATGAATTTGTTGAATGCTTAAAGCTAAATCTGCTTAAGTAATAGAAATAATTGTTTTATGTTCATGAAATATTATTGAAAATATTTTAATTTCATGAGAATATTTTATGATCAAGCTAGAAATCTTGTACCTAATGTCCATGGTTCTTAACAAAACAAGAGATAACCAATACCCGTTGAGATTAACAACATTATCACATCATACCCTGAAGTGAACCTAGTATGGTCAAGACCTAACTACCGAAGAATTGGGATTGAGTTATGTCAACCTTTTCCAATTACACAGACACACCCTAAGGTATCCCTGGTTAAGTCTTTCAAGAAGATAGGTTCTTCACAATTTTCCTACGACGACTTTATCTTTTGGAAAGGCTTCACATGAGGATTTAGTGGCATTGTATGTGTGATGATGGAAGTATCATAGGATTTTAAATCTTCATATGCCCATGCTATAACCTTCCAGTAATCTTTGAGTGCCTGAGCAGTATTTCTCTTCTCTTCTTCATACAAACCTTTCAGGTATGAGCACGTTGTTAGAATCTTCTTTAGTATGCAAATTGTATAACTCATATTTCCCTCCATCACTTTCAAGAAAATATTTCTATTGAACTATGTGATCAATCTTAAACAGTCACTCCAAATCAATTATCCCTTTTGGAATATTGTTATCTTTAGCTTGAGCTAATTATTTGTCTTGAATTTCACCATCGGGGCAATATATTTCTTCAATTATTTGTGCTTTGAAGATACCAACGTTATTAATGAATTCCAATATGTGTCAATCATCTTCAAACACTTGAAAATTTGTAATATTATCGGAAACCAAAGGTAACTGTACCTATTCAACTATAAATCTCCTCAAATCTGAGGCATCTAGAGGTTCTAAAGCACTCACAGTAGTAGTCAAATCATTAGCGCTTTCATTAAATCTTCTCAGAATGTGAGTAATGTCAAAAGTGTCTAAATATTCTATTAAATCCCATACTTTATGTCGATAACTTGACAATTGCTTGTAGTGACAAACATACTGCTTTCACACTTGTTTAACTACTAATTTAGAATCACCAAACACCTTAAGAATTTTGACTTTCTTCTTGATTGCGAGCATCAATCCATGAATAAGGGCTTCATATTCTTCCATGTTGTTAGTACATTGAAATTGCAATCGATAAGTAGCAAGAAAATATTTACATTGTGGGCTCATGAGTTCAAATCCAATTCTAATTCCTTGTTTTGATTTGGATCCATCAAACTTAAGAATCCATTCTTGATCATTCGTAGATTGAGATTTACCATTTTTAAAAGTCGCCGAATTAGCATTTTTGGTCTATGTAACTTGAACTTTGTCTTCCCCTATCTTTGGTTCAAACCTTTTTATCTTATCCTGTTCTAGACAATACTAACTCTCAATTTTGTGGATTATTTCCAAGCACATCATGCAAATATCTTCTAAATGTGCAAAATTATGCAACCTACACCAATCCTGCAATAAAAATGTTTTTAATAACATTTCAATTTTATTATTCTTTCGAGCTTCTATAACAATACTTTTCTGAAATTTATCATAATGACTATTTTCTTCTTATGAAGAATCACAGTCCGATTCAATTAAAACATCAGTTCCAAGAGTTATCTAATTATTCTTTTCATCATTGCACGTAAATACTTATTCTATTTTAACTCTCGAGCTTCAGTCTTATAAATTCCTGGTTCTACATCAATACATAGAACTTCATTTTTTTGATTGTAATTAGTGATCATGTATATCATGCGTGGTTCCCTTTCAATTCTAATTTGATTAGGAACTCCTTTCCATGGTAACTAGATATGTGAGAAATTTGTGGCCACATATCCATTTAGCATCTTTGAAGAATTCCTACTCAATAACATGTCGTAAGTATCAGGTATCTCGACAACCTGAATATCTATATAATATTGAATCCTAGGATCCAACGCTAGCTACATGTGAATATCAGTCAACTCCCTAACTACATTTACTTCAATTTTGTCAAGTTGAGTAACTTTCTTTGAAGAAATGACTGGAGTTAACCCTAGCATTTGAAATATGGACAAAGGCATTGCATTAGTAGATGCTCTAGAGTCTACTAAACAACTATGGAGATTTTTACCAAATATTCTCAGCATGAGTAAAATGTAGAAGTTGTCAAAACCAACTTCGGAGTCCAGGAACACCTGCATGCAAAGAGATACCTATCATAGGGAAGAGAATGGAGAAAAAATAAAGAGAGGGTTTGAAGCTCTATAATATGAAAGATGTATTATCAAAACAATAGAATGAAAAATATACAATGGATCAATCCTTAAGAAAGGAGATCGTGCAAACCTAAAAGTAAACCTAATAGGAAGACA
>CM021105.1:219322025-219466671 GCA_007115665.2 Sequoiadendron giganteum | reverse complement strand
CAAGATGATCCTAAAATGGAATCTCCAATGAAGAAGGGATAACAGGTGTGCTGAATCTGTCATATGTGAGGAAAGGAATATCCTCTGATATGGCCTCAACAACTGCACTTGATGGCTTGATGAGTGGAGCAACAATGTCAGTCATAGCTGAAGAGCAATCCTGCTAAAAAAATGTGATCTTGACAGGAGGTAGAGGTGTTGAATTCTTAACACTAGTCTCATGAACAGATGGAAGAACACACAAGTTCAAGTGACCAAACTTCTCCTTAGATACTACATACTCTCTTGTAGAAAGAGAGGAATACCCAAACAATGGAGATGGTGGACCAAAGTGTGTGAATGCATACAATCGGGAAGAATGATCAACTTTCCCTATTGCAACAATTTTTTCAGTCTGAATGTCTTTAATGTGCATTGAATTAGGTGTGAACTCAACTCTCTTCCCTATCCCACTATGAGCAATCTGATAGACAGATAGAGATAAGGTTAGTGGAAAAATATGGTACACATAGTACATCATTGAATGTACCATCATCAATGTCGATATAACCTTTCCCAAATACACTCATATAAGTGTTATTACCCATCAATATGTGTGGTGAGGACACATCCTCAAAATATGAGAACATGTCCTAAGAAGATGCCATATGGTGTGAAGCACTTGAATCCAATAGCCATCTAGATGAATGTGAATTGATGGTTGCACATAATGCATGACCCTTATTTGGGGCCTATCCACCTGTCTGGAATGATGGTGAAGAAGAAGACCCACTTGATGTAGATGAAGAAGAGTGATGAATATTGTTCCTCTCAAGAAGAGTTGTCAAATCTGAAACCTATTTTGCATATCCATCTATCTTCTTCTCATAACACTTGGACTCATCATGTCTTAGCTTATTATAATAAGCACACTTAGGTATATCTTTCTTTGATGATTCTCCCTTAGGAGAAGGTGAATCAGAGGTGTTACATGAACTGAAATCCTTCCAATGCTCTATGGTCTTTGGTTTCTATTTCTGCTTCTACTTCTGCTTCCCTTGAGATGATTGTGCTACCAATGCTTGGTGTTGTGATCCTATGAGAGAATTCAACTATGATATCTTGGCCTGCTCTCGTGTCAAATGATCACAAAACACCTCAAAAGTAGGCATGGTAAATTATGCACCCAAGGCATCCATAGTGGAATGGAAGGTAGATGAGAATATTTGAAAGTTCCCATGAAGCTTTGACAAAATTAGGTAAATACACTATGTATTAGTCTTAACCTTACCACAACCCTGTAGAAGAGATCTTTGTTGTTTGAATTTCATCAGAAAGTCTTCAATGGAGGGAAAAGAATAAGGTACAAGTGAAGTCAACTCTTCCTCAATCTATAGTGCACGAAATTGATTGATGGTACCAAATAAATAATTGGACTTGGTCCACATTTCAAGAGGACTGTTACACACATCAAGATGAAACAACAAGCTGTCTGAAACATGTAAGGAATTCAAACCCATAGCCTCATCCATCTTATTTCTATGTTGTATAACCTCAAATGGCCATGTCAAAACTGGTTGAACCGTATCTAAATAGGAACACAACCCCTTTGATCTGAGAAGACATGTCATGAATTCCTTCCATGTATGGTAGTTATGAGGTGTGAGAAGTTCAACAGAAGAAGAGTTTTCGGCCATGTTTGGAGAAGTTTAATGAATGTTTAATGTGAAGATTTTCTGGTTTTCTGAATTAAATGATAGAAATCAAGAAAAAAAAACTCCCCCCAAAATACAAGAAACCAAACCCCAGTAGTGATTTTTCAATGGAAAAAGTAGGAAAAAACAAAAAAGGCTATAGACTGAATCTTGTGTACTTGATAATTTTTCTAGAAAAATTAACAAAAGATCTAAATAGAGCATGAGAAGATCTTTCCGACATCTATTCATTTTCAAAAAATGGAGCAAAAATGAGAAAGTTATGCCCCTAGAGTGCAAAACTAAACATCTATCTTTGAATGTGAAAAAAGGCATGGAAAATACTAAATTTTAGAAAAAATCCCCCACCATCAAAACTGTCTCAGAACTAGCTTTCCGATGCCTATTCATTTGCAAAAATCCGAGCAAAAATGTGCAAGATATGCCGGTTTGACTGAAGGTTGCTCAAAAAGGCAAAAAAATCTTCACACAACCCTCAGGGGCTAAAATCTTCAGCCCTTGGTCCTATCAGCAACTAGTGAGCTGGCAGTTGGAGCTTGGTGGTGGAGTACATGGTCCTTCATACGACTCTCATAGGGGCTGAGGAGGTCGATAGGGGCTGGGGATAGGCTCCCAATCCCCACGTGACCTCGCCTTGGTGGAGGTAGCCAGTGGGGCTTATGCCTGAGTGGCAGGCGGGTGAGGCCACAGATGGCGGTGGTGGTTTGGTGGCCACTTGGTGACAGATAGGTGGCCGCTAGGCGGTGCACCCCTTTACACTAGCTACGCTAAAATTTAAGCGCTTTTCAAAAAAAAAAATTAATTTTTGACCTCGTGAAGCGTGCCTTGTGGTCATACGACCTTGGGGAAAAATATTTTTGCCTCTTTGGTTGACTATATCCAAAATCAATGAATGAACATTCGATTTAGGGGTTTTTGGATGCTACGAATGCAACGATGAGGTCCAAAATGAAGTATGTCAGATCCACAAAAAATCACACTGAAAAATCGTGAAGGCCTGATCAAACAGTCGTAGCTCCAAATTCTTCAAACAAGAAGAGGCATGCAACAAGTCCATGCTTTGATACCATGTAGAAGCTATGAAAGCCAACTTCACATATGCCGAAGATCACCTGCATGCAAATAACCTGTCACATAAAGAAGAGATGGAGACAAAAAGGCAAGGGTGCTCTGAAAGCTGAAAAATGTATTAATTAGAGAGAGAGAGAATAAAATTAAATGATCAATCCTTAAGAAAGGAGATCGTGCAAACCTAAAAGTAACCCTAATAGGAATAAATTTAATAATTAATATAATTATTAAAAGTCACATTATGCAAACTAAAGTGAAATCTTAAGAGAGGAATAAAGGTAACTTAATTAACATAATTAAGTTAAAACCTTTACTCTAACATAAAAATGGTGGGGATTCTAGTTTTCCTTTGTAAAAGGCTACTTGCACATCAATGCTCTTGTCTTTTACCTTAATGGAATTATCTTTCACTTGAGATTCCTTAAATTTGCTTTCTTTTGGAAGATCTTCTAAAGTATTCAAGAAATCTTTCCTAATCATAGGTGTTTTGAGAAATTTTGATAAAGAAATGCTAATTTTTACCCATTTGATTTCTTCTGCTAAATAATCAATCAAGTTGTTTTGATCAGCGGGATCTACCTTTTCACTTTATGAAACATTCGATGAATTATGAGAGGTTACCTTGGGCAACCTTGGATTATTGCTTGATTTATCATCAAGTGGAGTATTAAAGTTGTTAGGAAGAATTGACGTGGTCATCAAACCGTTGAATTTACTGCCACCATTTGTGTTGTTTCTCAGGTTATAATTATGTCCTTTTTGATATTGCTGAAAAACATGAATTTTGTCAACTTCATCCTGAGGTTCATTTTCATCTTGATAAGGAAAAGTATACGTTTCTAAAGTCATGGTTGAACTTTCTCCTTCATATTCATGAGTATAACTCTTGACAATAGTAGGTGACATGGCACATTCATAAATTTCAAGAACTAAAGTAAAATCATATCCTATTGGAACCAACTCATTTCCCTTAGGAGGATGGGAGTCACACTATTCATTGTAATGTGTAGCAGCCAGGAAAATATATGAAGAAATTTTAAACTATGGATAGTCCACTTTAGTGTGAGCATTTGTATTGTGAAATCTACACAAATTATTTATCACAAGGTCAACTAAATTCACCTTTGACGTGGATCTATCATTAGAGTGATTAGTGTTATCCAAAGGTGTGGATATCCCTCCATTATTTGGTTGTGTGTTCTAAGGTCTAGGAGGTCTAGGAGCATTATAAACTCAACTTTATGAATTTTGATTGTTATTTTGAGAATAAAATTTCTGATTTCTTAATTGTGTAACCTCTATGGTTAATATTTTGAGTTGAGCTATAATTTCTCTAATTTCTTCCTTATCATCTTGAGTTTTAGCATTCCAATTTTCCTAAGTTTTTGAGAAGAAAGAATTTTTTTTAGGATGCAACTTTGTGATAGCTGGGCTAGGGTGAGGGACTAAAGATTGACTATTTCCTGGTTGAAAGAAAGTATTTTGAGGAAATGTCCCATTCTGGACCATTGAAGAAACATAATTAGGAGTTATTGGATGATTTAAAGAGACTCCATTCACACTTGGGACAGGATAATTATTCAATCCATTTCCACCACTTACGGAAAATCCACTTATGAAGTGTTTCATTTCTAAATTAACACTTATCACTTCAGCATAGGCTTTAGGTAAGGTAGTGGGAGGATTTTCCCTTTGCCTCACAAACATAGAAGTTAGAGGGTCTACTACTGTATAATAAACCACAATAGTAGACAAATTATCCACTACATAAGGTGTTTGTAACCTAGAGTAAGCCTTTTGGAACCTATCATTAAAATAATTTATAAGTTCTCCATCGAACCTCATGATTTGAGCAAATTGATGATATAATTAGGTCAGATCAACTAGTGTTCTAAATCTAGCCAAAAATTGACTTTCCATATCTTGTCATTATCTAACTGAGTTACAAGGTAGGTTGATATACCACTAGTAAACTTTATCGCTTAAGGTATATGGAAAAAAACCTACATACAACATATTCATGTTGAATTTTGCCCCTAAAACATGTATCCTTAAAGATACTGATATATTCTTCCACATCTTTTTGAAGATAATACTTGGGACACAACTTGTCAGGATTTTTTGATAAATCATTATACATAAAAAATTGAATCGGTGACTCTATGTTAAAGAAATCCATCACAATGAGAGACAATGGTGGTATAATAGTAGTCATATTTTATGAGTTTGCACTTACACTTCTAGACTTCTGAGGTCTAGATGACGTTCAACCACTAAGCTTGACTAAAGTCACATGAGGATGACTAGATCAAGATCTAGTGACATGACAAAAATCTAGGTTTTAAACCTAACAAAACCAAAAGAACAACAATAGGCCCTCCTTCTAGCACCAATTCCTGTTGATGATGATGTCACTGACAACAACAGTGTATATAAAGTCCTCACAAGAAAACCACAAAGAACCTATCTTCTTGAAATACTTAACTAGGGAAACCTTAGGGTGTGTCTGTGTAATTGGAAAACATTGAATTAGCTCAATCCCAAGTCTCCCATAGTCAAGTCGTGACCATGTACTAGGTTCACTTCAGGGTATGATGTGATAATGTTGTTAATCTCAAGGGGTATATGGTTATCTCTTGTTTTATTAAGAATCATTAATAGTAGGTACAAAATTTCCATCTCGATCATAAGATAATCTCATGAAATTGAAAGATTTGCAATAATATTTCATGAACATCAAAAAATTTTCCTATCACTTAAGTAGATTTAGCTTTAAGCATTCAACAAATTCATAGAAAGCAAAAGATTTTCAATAAATTTCATCCATTCATTCATCTATTTTTTTAAAAAAAATTCAGAAATTTGAACATCTAATCTAAAATAAAGCATCAAAATACTAAAAATATAAAATTTCTCTCAGTTATTCTCCATGCATGCCCCAAGATATGACCAAATCAAAGAAAATCACTTTATACTTCACCAGATTGCTTCATAGCTAGGCATAAAATGATGTGAGTTTTTAAATAAGGGGTTTTAGTTTGGAAACTGAGTAGGTTCTACATACACTCTTAAATGATACAACACAAAGTCTGGTTCAGGTGAACTAGCAAAACTAGCTACAAAGATACATGAGATAGGTAGCTATCAAATTTGCTTCAATATTGATTAAGGTCTATGTGCATACAATTTTTTAGTCCAGAATGATTCATAAATTAGGAAAAAAGAAAAAAACTTAAAGAAGTTTTGTCTCTTCTAACATCCACAAATTTTGAACTTAAAATAAAAGTAAAGCAATAAATGAACTTTTATAAGAACAAGGCTCCAAGAGTTCAAACTTAAAGTCTATCAAGAGAATGAAAAATAACAAATCAAAATGTATTACGTGGCATATGCCAATTGTCATCAAAATCCTCTAGAAAAAATCAAGGCTTTGACTTCTTCAACAACACTCTTCAACTTCAAATTCTAGTGCACAACACTCTACATAAAACAAGGCTATCAAAATTCTTTAGAATATCAGACGATAAAATTTTATCAGGACTAGGAACAACTTTCAAAATCAACTTCCACAAAATGTCTTTGTGACACTTCTGGTAACCAATATATTGTACCTCCTTATATCTTTGAGAGCTTTGATTCCAGGAACCTTTCTTCATTTTTCCTTAGTTGATATTCTCAAAAATCACTTAATATCTCATGCATTCACTCTTTTGGAATTCCCTATATTGCCTTCCAATTAAACTTGAGTTTGGTGTAATCTTCTGATATCTAGAGTATATTGGCATTCCTTTGCAGTTTCTTTGTTTTATACCTAACTATAATGTTTTTGCAATGTATGATCTCATCAATAGCTTCTTGGGTTAACAATTGAATAGGGTCTTTATTTATTCTCACAATCCATTCCTTGAAAGCTTTTACTTCTTTACCCTCCTATCCCAGTGTCCGAGGATCACAATATGGATGTGTTAACACTTCAATAAAATCTTGATCTTTATCAATCAACTTATTTCATTTCTTAGCAACCTTTTCAAATCCTTATATACATTGTACTAAAGTATCACCTTCCCAACTTAACTATTTCTTTGATTTTTCACATATGTAACTTCTCGTTCTAAAATTATATTTTCTCTTATCAATTCTTGGACATGAGTTTGCATGAGAGTTTCCACATTTAAATTCTCAACATCAACCTGCTCCTAGAAAAACCTACATTCTCCTTCCAATATTTTGGATTTTTCAAACCAACGGTGTGCTTCCTTGTATTTCCCAATTGCATATATAATGAGTTCTTCTCCTTGCCTTACCCAATACTCAATCCATTCTTCAAATACATTCATCCTATGGCGAATAGCTACAATTGTATCCACATGTTCTTATGACATATGTAATAGATTTCTAGGAAATTTAGTCTATTCTTGACCAAATTGGGCTAAGTATTTTAGAAAATTCTCTAGGCTAGCAACCTACTCTTTTAACTTTCTTTTCTTTTATTTACTTTTTTGTACCCTGGCAACAATTGTTTCTAAATTCATCTCAATTTCTTCCAATTCTTGTCTCTAGGATGAGTGCCCAACATTGATACTTTTTATCTTGTACTCCTTAGGCATTATCTAATGTCTATTTTTATCTACTATTGGGGTAGCTATATGGATTGTTCTACCTCCATCTACATTTTTTGTATGACATATTTCATTTTTGCTCTCTACCTAGGCTTAGGAGTCTCCATTTCTTGTATAAAACTTTTAAGAGCCATAGGTACCATTTCCACTTCCAATGGGGAAGTCAATTCTCTGATTAACCAATCAGGTACATCTTCATCTCATTCTAGCTCTGTAACATTTCTCCATTCATGGCCTTCAATATTTTTAGGAACTTCTTCTGTTACATCTTTAAATTTATTTGTTATGTCCTCAAAAATAGGAACATCTTGAGTATTTTTTGGCATAGATTATGGATTACTACGATTCAACACCATCTCTTCAGTTCCAAGACTTTTATTTTCTTGTCCGACTAGGTGTTCAACATATGTTCCTAGGACATCACATTCTTCATATCCCATCACATCAATATTTTCTTCATCTATTGCCTTATCACTTGAAACTTGTGAAGGTTCTTCATTTTGAATCTCAACTTGGTCCTCCCTTGATTTTTTAGAGACCTATGGTTGTTCATTATCATTTTGATAATTCCTAAGTGAAGGTTGGGAATCAAAGGTATCTTCAATAACCATATCATCAGTAGTATTTTGTCCTACAGTCTCCCTTGTTTCCATTTCAAGAACATCAAGGTTCCCCGCTTCTGAAGTGAGTGTTCCTTTTATGATTTTTTCTTCTTCAATGTTTATAGGAATTGACCTTGTATCTATATTTTCTTCCACCACTATTTGTACAATGGGTTTGTCTTTAGACTTCTTTTCTTTTAGTTGTTCCCACATGGCACCCCACTTATCCATTTGCTCCTTAATTTTAGCTTCATCCACCTCAAAAACTTCATCCAAAACCATAAGAGTTTTCCCCAATGCTTGTTTTATAGTAGCCATATTGACTGAAGGGGGAGAAGTTAATAATGGTGTAGCTCTTTGAGATGCAAACCTTTTCTGTGTACCGGTGTTTTTCATTATCCCTGCCCCTTCATTAGTAGTAGGCTTGGTCCTTGGTTTTGTCGTGGAAGAAGATGCAACTTTTGGTTTTACTTTTTATCTAACCTTAAATGATTCAACATCTCTACATTTACCAACTTGTATACACCTAAAAATGGTATGGATAATATAATTAATTAAATACAATTTATTTGATTAATTACCCTTAAAATCCCTCTACTATTGAATAAATAGAAACATTTATTTATATAGTTCACATTTATATTCTTATTAAAATTCTTCTAATTCTTTTATTATTTCATCTTAATTAATTAAATAAAATTAAATACTTTATTTTATTTAATAATCAAATTCCCCTACATCATTCTATCTAAATTAAATAAATAGGTTCACATATTTTGTTTTATTTAAATTTTCATTTTATTCCATATTTAATTTAATAAATAGACTTCTATAGTTTCTTTTATTAAATTTAATATATTATTTCTTTCTAAATTTGAATAAATCCGAAATATTCAAATTAAAAACATATTCTATAGCTAATCATATCTCACCTACCAAATTAGATATAAAATATCTAATTTAATTCAACTTCACCTTCATGGGAAAATTTGGAGACAAATTTGCAGGCAACTCCCTCATCTTCTTCCACTGATTCTTCCTATCATTTGGCCAAATATTTTTATGGGGAGGAACAATCTCCATGATCAGCTCAAGCTTCTTCATCCTTCACCATTCAATCCTCAAGATCAATTCTAGACCTTTGCTATGCTTCCCCTTTGCAAAGTGTGCTACCATAAATCTATAAATACAACCTCATTCTATAGGAAATGGATCTCTCATCTTTGTGCAAACTTACTCTGCAAGAAAATCAATCAAGCATCTTAGTATTTAAGTAATTCAACATAAAATAATTTAGCAATAGCAATCATAACATCTGTAGAATCAATATCATGGTTGCATCGTAGATTACAGTAGCTTCCATCCATTAGTTTTCATGTCAACATAGTTTATAGTAGCATCAATATCATTTATAAATCACCATATAGAATTAGATCATTGCAGTTAGCATCATTCCATTCTCTAGATTGGAATTTTAATAGTCACAGTGCTTACCAAATCTTAGAGCCCTCTGTGATTTAATAAATCTTTGGAGATAGGAAACAATGAGACACTTTCAAGTTTTATGTTCTTTAATTTAATTAATTGTTGTTAAATATTGATATAATGTTTCATTAAGAAGTGTTTTTAGTTGTTTTACTTATTTAATTATTACACACTTACAATTTGGTGCCCACCGATGGGCCTCTAACCCCATATTTTAACAATTTTCTGGAAAAGTGTTTGTATAGGATACAAGCATGTTTTCTTTTAGCGCGATCAAGGAATTTGTAGTGCTTCCACTGAAAGTCTAAGCACTTCTACAATTTGTTTTAGCCCTTCCACCAAAAGTTCTAGCACTTCTGTAATTTGTTTTAAGGCTTCCACCCAAAGCTCTCAGGAAGGTTGATAGTTCTAGGTCCAATTCTATTTTAGCGCTTTGGCTGAATTTTACAATGCTTCTACCAAATTCTATAGCGCTTCCAAATGCTACAACACTTTTGATGAATTAAATAGAACTTATGAAATCTGTTTTAGGGCTTTAGTAATTTCTTGTCTGGATCCGATGTGACCGCGTCCAAAAATTTATATTGATGCATTTGGACTAAAAAGAACCAATCCTAGGGTATTCATTTGGTTTGAAATATATCAATCCTAGGGTATTCATTTGGTTTAAAATATATCAATCCTAGGGTAGTCATCATATATTTTCTATATCAGTTAAAATTAACATCATGACTTTTGTGAAGCAATATCTTCACCTAGAATAGAAAATTGTCTTCGGGGCTTAAAAATTGAACATTGATTACTATTCTTGTGTGGTGATAGGCTTATGCTCTCTCCTTAACTGGGTGCTCAAAATGCCAAACTCATCCTTTATTTTCATGCAATTCACGCTTTTTTAAAATCCTTTAGAAGGCCTATCATAGTGGGAATAAGTCGGAATGCCTAAAGACAAGGATTCCAACCCACTATAATCGAAAGAGAGTTGTTGATGAAAGTCCAAATCGATGGTAGTGTGCAAGATAACCATCCCTAGAGCCTTTGTTCTAAAGGTTCAAAGGTCTCTTGAGGGAGTTTATCATTTGCCACAGTGCACAAAAACCCTATCTACAAACGATAGTGTAGAATCCAACTGAGTCAGTAACTAGACATTGTAATACTCGCAGTGCCAAGGGGAGGGAAGAATCTACCCCCAAGACACTCACCATATAATTTCCAATGAATGTTTTCTCAAGGGATCGAGAAATCTAAGTTTGAGTACGCACCTAGAAAAGACAAAAACATGGGTGCCCTCTAGGGGATGACATGGCTATGTGAGTCGACACAATTTTAAGATGTGGGCTGTTGAGTATAACGATAACCTTTTTGACCTTAAGAGTGAGTCTGTTTGAAGTGTATTTTTTTTAAACAAACCAGTGAAAATAGGACCATTCATGGTTCTTGAACATACACTTATTGTTTATAATTCTAGGTCTTAAAAATAACTATTTCGCATTTGCTTGCTGTGTTTTCAAATCATTAATTTAGGTAAAGGTCATCAAGAAAAACACAGAAGAGTCAAACAAAATCAAACAATGAAATTTATGATTAGGGATGGGAAATCCACAATGTTTGTCAAGAAATCCCTCACAAAAAGAGTTAAGAAACCAAAGAAACAACTTAGTTACAAGAAAATTTTGGAAAGAAGATGATTTTTATATCAAAGTAGGAAAGTCTTTCTTCAACATAGAACTTTTATCCATAGGTTTCATGATTTTTCTAGGGGATATACTGATGATTATACTTTAGAGCCTTTGTGATCACAAGATTATTTCCAAAGAAGAGCTCTTTCACAAAAACATAATCATAGTCAACCTATACGCCAGTCTTCCATCCCACAACTAGCGATAGAATATTCCAATAGGCCCGATCAATTCTTACAATAGAAAAAACTTTAAAAAAATTAGGCTTGTCATCCAGAATTGGAAAATTACTAGTAGAGATATCCTACTAAAATACCAAAAATCTTGAAAATCAGTCTATTCACCAAAATTACACAATGTCAAAATTTACCAGTCTTTTAGCACGTTTACAGTCTGTTTTAGCACTTTTTCCCTCTGTATTAGCGCTTCTATAGTCTATTTTAGCATTTTTTCCCTCTGTATTAGTGCTTCTACAGTCTGTTTTAACACTTTTTCCCTCTATATTAATGCTTCAAAATAACAGAAAAATAGAGGCTTACAGACACATCTCTCAGATTTGTTGACATCAAAAACTCAGATTTTTATCAGTCAAAAATATTTTACAGCCCAAAACAATGTCTTAAACTTGAAACAAATAGGTTCTTATAGGTCAAAATTATTTTCAAACTTAAACCTAGATCTTGCAATCTTAAGGTGTCTAAACTATCACACAAATTCTAGATTATGACGTTAGGTTTCTTTATCAGGATCTTGTTATCCCACAATCAAGAAACAAAATAAAATAGTCATATTTTTAACTTAGTCTCATCAATAGGATCTATCATTCTATTCAACTTAAGTTAATATCCTTGACACCCAACCCAATGAAAAGATCAAAGTTTAGTGAGTATAAAAAATGCTTGTATGTCAATTTTGACGAGGTTACAAAGACATAAACTTAACGAAAATGAAATTAAAACACCAAACATCATGACTGAAGAAAATCCTTTGAGTAGACTCCACAAAAAATAACATGAATGAAATAACCCAAGAAGACATCCAAAAAACACAACAAGATCCAAATTTCCATAAGTTTATGGAAAATGTCTTAGAACAAGATATGGAAAAATACCTTTTGATGCTAGCAGAATCAGGTGCAAAACTTCCAAAAGATTTTGATGTCAATTGATTAAAGGAAATGCCTAGAGAAACTGAAACTGAAACACAACATACACAAAACATAGATCAAGTGGTTTCCCTAACACATCAAACACAAAACTTACAACAACAACTTCAAGATATGCAAAAGGGAACCACAAAAAGGTATTCATTACAAGACATTTGTCCTTATCCTTTTGATCCAAGTGTAGATATGATACCATTTCCTAGACATTGAGAATTCCCAAAATATGACAAGTACAACGGTAAAACAGATCCAATTGACCAGATAAGGGAATTCAAAACCATGAGTTTAGAATTTACACAAGAAGAAACTTATCTAATGAGGTTATTCCCTAGGAGCTTAGGGGGTGAATGTATGGAATGGTTCTCTAGACTACAACTAGGGATTCAAACTTTTGAAGAACTAGTCAATAGGTTTATCTCACAATTTTCCTTCAATATTCAACATGAGGTAACAATAAAGGACATTTACAACATGAAACAAAAGAAAGGTGAGACATTCCTCTCATTTCTACAATGATGGAAAAGGTTGTTTGATAGGTATCCTCGTTCCATACCTGAAGAAGAAAAGATGGAACTATTTATTGAAAACTTAACCAATGAAATGACCTATAGGCTTGAGCTACAATGTCCACCCACATTTGAGAAAGTAATTGAAAATGGCATCAAGATTGAAGAAGCCTTGGTAAAATGAGGGGTGATAAAACATTATAATGAAGGATCAAACAATAAAAATTCCTCAAATCACTATGGTAAGAATGATAAGCCTAAGTTTTGGAAAAATAATATAAATACTAGAAACAATGGTACCACAAATGATACGCAAAATGTGAAACCAATATTTAATCTGATGACTACTACTGCAAAGACCAATCAAAATAGTGACCAAAACATCAAATAAAGTGTCAATCAAAACAACAATCCAAACAATGGAGAATATGAACCACAATCATATAAAAGATCATCAAACTGACAATGATTCAAACCATTGGGACAAAAACTAGAATCAGCAATGAGAGAACTTATTGCAAATGGACTTATCACCTCATGTGAAGTAAGATTTTGAGATCCAAAAGTAAAACCACCTTGGTGGAATGACACAAACTATTGTAACTTTCATAATAACAAGGGACACAAGAAAAATGACTTTATGGAGTTAAAACATCTAGTCCAAGATTTGATTGATAACAAAAAGGTATTCATAGAAGGAAATCAAACTAACAATGATCATACTGCATTTAAAGCTCCTTTACCAAATTATGAAAAGGGAGAATCTTCCTCTACAAACGATAAAGGTAAAAGTGTCAACTACGTTTATGATGACACAATATTTTGTATCTCTATAGTTGAGAGTGATGCCATCACTAGTAATCAAATTGATAACATTGGAACCAATGACATCATACCAATAGATCTAATCCCAAACATAGACACATCCAACAATCAGGTCAATGTCATTAAAAATTAGGGAAAATCAAGACTCCAAATTGATCAATGTAACAAGAGGGCAATCCAGAGTAATATTGAAAGGAGTTTCATCTAAAACTGCTACTCTCCCTACGAGTCAATATAACATAGTTGATCAACTACATAAAATCCTAGCACAAATATCGATATTGGAGCTCCTTAAACTCTGACTATCCCATAAGGAGGTTTTTGAACAAGCTCTTGTGGCCACCATGGTACCCAACAATCTGGATGTATGTCAATTTTAAGCTATGATGGGACATTTAACCACACCTCATTATCTATCATTCTCCAAACAAGATGATGTATCAGTTAATCATCCACATAATACTATACTTCATATTGAAGTGTCAATCCACAAACACCATGTTAAACATGTCTTAATAGATGGTGGAGCTAGTTTAAACATTTTCACTTTAAAATTGATCTGTGCACTAGGTTATTCTGATGATACTATTGATGGTCAAAGGAAAATGACAATAAAATCCTATGATGAATAAGAGATATCCTCTAAGTGTTTCCTATTCAAGTAGGACCATTGGTGAAAAATATAGCTTTTTAAGTGCTAGAAAAGGAGTTAACCAACAATATAATCTTGGGACATCCATTGATACATGAAATGCAAGTGGTGCCTTCAACTTATCATTAGTGTTTAAAATTTCTAGTCAATGGACAAGAGGTAACTATATCAGCTGACTACAACAATCCCCAACTTTGTAACACGCTTAGAACAACTCAAGATAGTTTTGTGCCCCATAATAGAGAAGCAAGCACTTGTGGTTCATCTAACGATGAAAAGCCACTAAACATTGTATCTAAATGGGTTGAGAAAAAGGGTCAAGAAAAAGATACAAGTGTTGTTGATTCCACTTTATCAAACAATAATGGTCACCTAAATTCTCTATCACAACAATTTCAAGAAAAGGCCCAATTAATTGACAAAGGCATGGGAGAATATTCCATTGGGAAATCTCTATGTCTTTCATAGTTGTTGTCATCTCTAAGGTCCTATGGACAACCATCAACAATGACATGATAACCATCACAACTAGCCATATTTCTAGATGAAATATTTGTGAAAGTAGGTACTCTAGAAGATGAAACAGAAGACAAGGCCATCCTCAATTTTCTATACAAAGACAAAGAAGCATCAACATCATCAAATATCAGCATAAAGACAGATCAATATGGGAAAGGAAAATCTATCTTAGAGAGAATGGGGTATGAGGGACAAGGAATTGTTGGAAAAAGAAAGGAAGGCATCGTAGAACCCATTCAACCTCTTACACTTCAATCAAAAGATAAAATAGGACTAGGTTATACATGGGAATCAAAAGAGGAAATGACACATAAATTTCTTGAAAGAATCCTTCAAATGAGAGATAGTTCTGAAACAAATTCAAATGAATATGAATGGGATCTTTACTCTAACATATCATACATAGATATAAAAATTGATGTTATAAAAGAGTATGCACCCACACACAAGGAGGGACAAAGCTCGGGGAATAGAAAACTTGTATTTGAATCACAAAATATCAATGACTCAAGTGAGGATGGACAAACATCAAATGAACTAGATAATTTGGAGGTGAGTAATATCTTAGACTATGAAATTTCCACTGACCAATTTACTATTGGAACCCTCACTGCCATTGACCAAAGTCAATCTGATGACTTTCTACCCTTAATGCATCCTGAACTTATCAACTGGGAACCAAGTGAACCTATCAATGTACCCATCTTTGCGAGTGATGATGCTATCATAAATTTCCTTTGTTGTGACGAACTTGACACAAGTTCTAAACACAAATCTCATAACGAAATTTTTAGATAGGGGGGTGTCAAATCTTCCAGTTGTAAAATTGGAAGGAGGAGTAATGGATCTAATGGTGAAAACCATTTAATGGTAGCATTAGATCTCAAAAAAGTAAAAATAAAGAACACATCTAATAGTGAAAAACTCTCTGAGGCATTGAAAGATGGGGCATTTGACACCCTTCCATGGCATTATCATGAAAGGTCATCAGTACTGGTGGAGCCTACACAGTCTATAAATATTGGCACAACAGAAAAAGTAAAAACCTTACATCTGGCAGCATCTATGACTGAACAAGAAAAGCCAAAATTTGTCAAGTTCTTTGAGGACAGAAGTATTAACTTTTCTTGGTCATACTCTGATATGCCAGGTTTAGATCTAGAACTCCTAATGTATCATTTATCTCTACCATCTGGGATAAAACCTGTGAAACAAAAACTAAGGAAAATGCATCCACATATCACCTTGATGGTAAAGGCTGAGCTGAAAAAGTTGTTAGATGCAGGATTCATCAGATCTATTGATTATGCAGAGTGGATATCTAATATGGTACCTGTATCTAAACTAGACAATAGTATCAGAATATGTACCAATTTCAGGGATCTTAACAAGGCATGTCCGAAGGATGATTTTTTGTTACCAAATATTGACATCATTGTGGACTTAACAATAGGACATGCCATGTTATCAATAATGGATGATTTCTCGGGTTACAAAAAAATCAAGATAGCCTTAGATGATTAGGAGAAAACAACATTCACTTGTTTGTGGGGAACCTTTTACTAGAATGTCATGCCCTTTGGGTTGAAAAATGCGGGTGCCACATATCAATGAGCAATGACCACCATCATCGATGACATGATGCATACCTTTATGGAGGATTACGTGGATGACATATTAGCAAAGTCATATACTAGAGAAGGGCATCTAGAAATCCTAGAAAAAATCTTTACAAGGATGGAGAAATTCAAGGTCAGATTAAATCCTAAGAAATGTGTGTTTGGTGTGACATCAGCAAAACTCCTAGGATACATAGGTTCAGAAAAGGGTATCAAAGTGGATCCCACCAAAGTCAAGGCTATAATGGAAACACCACCACTGAATAATATAATTCAACTAAGGTCTCTACAAGGAAGGCTAAAATCAATTAGGATATTTATCTCCCAATTAGCAAACAAAAGTCATCCATTCAATCATTTGCTACATAAGAATGTCATGTTAAAATGGGATCAAGGGTGTGAAACAAATTTCAACCAAATAAAATAATATCTGATGTCACCACCTATACTCATGTCACTTGCAGAAGGGAGTCCATTGATACTATACATTGCAAAAACATACATTTCTTTAGGACCGCTATTAGCACAAGAAGATCTTGAGGGAAAAGAACAAGCTATTTATTATATTAGTAGGAATTTGAAAGGCTATGAGATAAATTACACTTTCATTGAGAAATATTTTCTAGCAGTGGTATTTTCTACTCGATTGTTGTGGCATTACATGTTGACTCACATAGTCAGGTTAATAGAAATGATTGATCCATTGAAATATTTACTCAACAAGACTACTTTAACAGGGAGACTTGCCAAGTGGGTCATGATGTTAAGTGAATTTGATATCCAGTATGTGGATAGGAGAGCCATAAAAGGTCAAGTGATTTCCGATCAGTTTGCCAAAGCTCCATTAACTGATAATCATCCTATGAAAATTGAGTTTCCAGATGCAGACATTCTTACTGTGACAACACAACAATGGAGGTTGTATTTTGATGGGTCATAAACACAAAGGGGAGTTGGGGTAGGAATATTTTTTGTTACACCTCAAGGACACACCATCCCCAGATCCTATAGGCTCATGTTTCCTTGTACAAATAATGTAGCTGAGTATAAAGTACTAATCATTGACATAAAGGTAGCAATTGAATGGAAAATCATAGAGCTACAGGTATATGGAGATTCACAACTAGTCATTTATCAAGTAAATGATGAATATCAGACAAAAGATTAAAAGTTGAGGCCATATAAGAAGTTGATTGAGGATCTCAAAAAGTATTTTTTGGGTATCAAGTTTGACCAAATTCCAAGGGAAAAAAATAAAGCTGCAGATGTTATGGCGACAATTGCTTCTCTCTTGCAGTTACCAAAAAAATGTGGTCGTTATGATTTTATGGTAGAACAAGTGTCTAATCCTGCCTATGATAGTCCTAAATCACAAACCATATTCCATTTAGATGAAATTTAATCCTTAATCTATGGAAAGACATATGCATACCTAAAAGACAACATCCTTCCTCCTGATCTCTCCAGAAACCAGAAACACAATTTCATCCACCAAATCGCATGACATATTTTAATAGTTGGCATACTTTACCATCAAGGTCTAGATGGTACTCTTCTCTGGTGTCTAGAATATAATGAATCTAAAACAACCTTACATGAGGTTCATGAAGGTATTTGTGGAACTCATTCAAGTAGACTAAATTTAGCCAAGAAACTCCTCCATTTGGGGTTTACTAGCTGGACATGGAGGAGTCTTATTAGTTTGTTAAGAAGTTCCAAAAGTGTCAGATTCATAGTAACCTAATCCATGCACCAACACAAGAATTGCACCCATTCACATCAACATGGCCCTTTTTTCAGTGGGGACTGGACCTAGTAGGAAAGATAAACCCATCTTCATCCAATGGGGACAAATTCATAATCACAACAATGAAGTACTTTACAAAATGGATAGAGGTAGTTCCTCTAACAAAAATCACTGGAAAGAAGATCTTGTCTTTCATACCAAACTACATAATCTATCGGTATGGCATACCTTAGTCCATTGTTACAGACAATGGAAGACCATTTAAGAATCGGAACATAGAGGAATTGTGTGAAAATTTTAATATCCAACATCATTTTTCAACACCATATTATCCTCAGGGAAATGGCCAAGTAGAGGCCTCCAACAAAACAATTCTAAAAATTCAAAATAAAATAGTCAATGATGTTGGACGTGATTAGCATAGTCAACTGAACCTAGCTCTATGGGCATACAAAACTAGCATCAGAACACCAATAGGAGCTACACCATATACCTTGGTATATGGATTAGAGGCCATACTTCCCATTGAGGTTGAGATTCCATCAATTTGTGTGTCACTGAAGGGAATGATTTCAGATGAGGATTATAGAGTTTCTAGACTTCAAGAACTGGAACTATTGGATGAACGTCATCAACAAGTTGTTAATCATTTACAAGCATACCAACAAAGAATGTCCAAAATCTACAATCACAGGGTAAAACCTAGAGTCTTTCAGGTTGGTGATTTGGTCCTAAAGGAAAACCCTAGAAATTAGTAGGACAAAGAAAAGAAAGGGAAATTTGAACCTAACTGGCTAGGTCCTTTTGTTGTCATATCAGTCTATGGATCAAGAGCCTATCAACTATCAACAATTGAAGGGGATCTGTTTGATGAAGCTATCAACACTATCCATTTCAAAAAGTTCTACACCTGAATCACCTAGTGCATGGTTCAAGTCCTGGAAAAAAGCTTGCCTTGATGAAAACCTGGAAAACAGGTGTCTCGATGACAAAAAAATACAAAAAAAATGACAAAAAGATTAAAAATACAAAAATATTAAATAAATAAAAAAGACTAAAAAAGTGCAATAAAAACATGTAGTGAAAACCTGGAAACATGCACTATTTGTGATTTAACCAGCTTTTCCATCTATTGGATGCATGTCATGGTTGTTACTTTCACCACCACTTTACATCCATTATCATAACATTGCAAGTGCTCATGTCTCACCCTAGCTTGGGGGAAACATCTAAACCTCACTAGAGGAAATAAAAAATCGAGCTGAAACAAAATGGACAAACAAAAGGGAGACAAACACAACAAAAACAATGATCATAAAACAATCCAACATGGAACATCAATCACCATCGAAAACACATTGGACATCCATATCACAATAGAAAATCCAAAAAAAAGTCAAAAGGTCAGTGTCAAAAAGTTAAAAACTAATGTCTGTGTCAGTCAAACTATGTGGTCTTTGCATGTATAACATAGGCAAGGCTAATCTTTCATTAGCCCCCAAGGCCCCTAGGATAGGTCTTTAGGTTAGGTTTGATCCAAAATCTCAAAAAATCACAAAAACATCATAAAATCAGGATGGATGATCTAATCTGACTAATGGTTGAAATACTTTAAGTAAAGGTTGAATATGTTGTGCTTTGATTATTGCTATCATTTCTTTGGAGCAACTCGATGATGTATTGAACTAGAAAATTGAGGAAAGAGAATGATATTTTATTTGAGTGCTGTTTGTGAATTAATCATTTATTGTGTAAATTATCATGAGATGTGCTCTATAAAGTATCATTGATGAAATTCTGAATTTACATAGTAAATAATTCAATTCTTGCATGTTTTCACAAGCAATGCTCAGGTCATCTTGGTTTAATTATACCTAGATGCTTGTGTTCACTTGCAATATCAAAAATCATGAAAGTAGTACTCAAGTCATCATGGTTTAACTCATACCATTGGTGCTTCCACTCACTTTCAACATTTTAAAAGCTCAATGATTATAAAAACAATGATAAAAAGACTGTTAAGGTGACAATATTTGCATATATCGTTGCATGATTACATTAGGTTGCATTCATGATAGTTTTGCATTGCAGAGTATTTGGTTCCAAAGATGGGTAATCAATTCATAAATGATGTTAATTTTCTTTATTAACAGATTGAGTATACTTGACATTAACACAAACATTCATCATTATCATATAGCTGCATAATCATTTCCATTACATGCATACCAAAATTATTACAACATTTCATCATATCATATTGTTCAAATCATCACATAATTAAATTGCATGAGAAAATCTGTCAAAAAAAAATCTATATGAACCACATTTCATTTATCCATTTATCATATTAGTAAGCATACATAAAATCATCATTATTATTACCATAATTCATTCATCCATTCATCATATCATATATATACATTATTCATCTATCATCAATACATCACATTCATAGATCATGCATATGGTTACATTATCATATAATTTAGATATACACATCATCATATATTTATTGATCCATGTAAATAATTGCATACATCATACATCCATTTATTGTCATTATTCATTTAATCACTTTGAACATCATAAATAAAGCATCATAAATCATAGCATATCACATGATCATAAATGCATCCACAACATATGATGTAGATCATCGCATAACATATAGAAAAGAGAAATTAAATGCATCCATCATAAACCATATAGAGCATATATCAATCGAACCATCCACTTTATGTCATATATATCTCAAAATAATAATGTCAAGTATATAAAGATGTTTGAAATATAAAGAGATACAACATCAAAAATGGTTGTAAATCACAAAATCAGAGTATACATCATGTCTCAAAAAAGTATCAAAGGATCACATCATACAACTATGAAGTGCTACCTCTAGATGGTGCAAGCATCTCTAGGCTAGTACCTTCCCCTCCAAATGGACTAGGATCTCTTGGATCTCTCCATGGAGGTTGAGTCACACCCTCACTAATAGTCCTAGGATGGGTCCTACCTGATCGAGAATGCACATAATTGACTCTCTACATAGAGGGAACTGCATCATGGTATCAACCTCTATAGAACTATACCTCTCGACCCACACATAGAATCTCTCACATATAATCACCTACAGTGGTGCCATCAACTAATCTCTGTAGTCTATCAATAGTAGTTTGAGCCTACTCTACAACTTGTCTTATTGTATCTCGGTCTGCTTTCAAGGTGGCAATCTATGTCTGTGCAGCTACCAACTATCCCTATACCTGTGATAGAGTCCGACCATGAGCCTAAGCCTATTTCTACAATGCATCTAATTCTAGGCCAACAAACCCTGTGCTTGTACCAACTATCCCTATAGGGTCTATACCTACATCTGCAATCTCACAATCTGCATCTACTGATGCTAAGAAGGTACCCCTATATGTACCTGCTACTCTGAGGGTGCTACTAGTGATCACCTCTTGTGAGGCACCATAAACTCTCGCACATCTATATCCCCACCACCTCCCTCCTCCCCATCACCAACATCATCCCCCTCCTCATCAGTACTATTCCTATCCTCCCCATCACCACTACCCTCCTCATCACTTCTGCTCTCAATCTCCTCACCACCAATCTCCTCTCTCCTCCATCGACGTCGGTGTACGAAATCAATCTCCTCCCCAACAACTAATGGCACTGGCTGATCTGGAATAGTAGTCCAAGTAAAAGGATGTAAAAGTAGATACTCTGCATAATCTATTGTAATAGGAGCCTCGATAATATCTGTACGAATATCCTAGGCTATAGGTTGTAGAGCCTGATACTCCTATACTACAATATCATAAGAGAGGCAAGGTCCCTAATCTATAGCATCTATCTATCCCCGACCATAATGAGCAACATACTGGGGCATCCCCTATACAATACCATACTATTTGAGTACCCTCTTGAGAATAAATCTCTCCAACACCCAATGAGTCTAGCCAATGAGAAGAAATGATTGAGCGACATATAGAATCTACATATCCTCATCATCCCAGTGCTCACAATCCAAATATGGACACTAGATAACTACCTCAACATCATCTAGTACTCTCTGCCAATGATCTAACCTACCTAGTCTAGGCTGAGTAGGTCAACCTACATATATGTGCACATAAGGGTGCTTGGTTGGACGCTGCCTCACCATCACTAGACGTGTAACAACTATATGCTCCCATGCCCACACCTGAAGTAAAGTGACTTCAATCGATAAAATTCAACCTCCAAGGTACACCATTGAATGCAAATCATGATAGAGGTGGGCAAGCATGCACATGCCCCAAGCATATCTAATCTTGTGAACAATCATGCTCTCAAGCACACATCCCCAACAAACAGAGAATCCTTTTGACCTACAATCAGGACAAAGGAATCCTCCAATGAATCTAGCAAGAACTAATGGCAAAGTGGCATAAGCGTCAACCATCTCATGCCTCAGAATCCACAATCCAACAATACTGGCATCCTAAAACACCCTTCAAAGAGCATCAGTGCCACCCTGCTTTGATGAATCATAATCAACAATATCCCTGACAACTGGTATTTGTAGAATCCTCCAAACATCCTCTAGGGTGACTATGATCTCACTAGTAGCTAGATGGAAGGTGTTATGCTCATTGTGCCACCTCTCCACTAAAGCTATCATGAGGCCCCGATTATTTCTAATCTGGTGTATATCAAGTAAGGAAGACAATCCACAATGTGTAATGATAGCTATCTTAGGATGGTCCATCTATCATATCAAATCGAATGTCTGAGGAAACTGCTCTCTGATCTGGAGGTTCGTCAAAGCCTCCTATCATCATGAAATATTTAAATTCAATACTCTTTTGTCAAATCATCAAAACATCAAATATCATATCAACCAAATCAGCTATTGGTGAGATTTTTGATTAAATATCATGAGTGAACCTAATCAACCTTGCCTATCATGAGGTTTATTAATCAAACTATAATTATTTTTCATTTATCATGAGGATAATTATCATCAATCAAACATTAGGCCTCACCTATCATGAGGCTGACACGATCGAAAAAAATAAAATCAAGGATAAATTTGACAAACTTTATTAATCTGACTTAGAAGCACTAAATCATCAAAAATACCATTTCAATAGGCATAAGTGCCATTTCTGATAGTCAAAGTGCCACTTCAACAAAAGTGCTATTATACCGAGTCAAAGTGCTAATATTTTGGGTCAATGCGCTAAACCAGTGAAAGCGCTAAAACAGAATGTAAAAGTGCTAAAATTCTTATCCTAAGCGCTAATCTATTGAAAGTGCTAAAACATAAGGTAAGAGCGCTAAAGTTTTTATCCTATGTGCTAAAACATTGAAATCACTAATTAATTCTATCGAAGTACTACAAGATTCGACCTAAGCGCTAAAATGTTAAAAGCGCTAAAACAAAAGACCGAAGAACTACATCGACATGCTAAAGTCCTAAAAGAAACCTAAACTTAAAATCCCAAAAAAAGTGCAAAAAATGAAAAATGCACAAAAACCAAGAAGGTTAACGAGTATGTACCGGAGGTCCATAGACGACCAGGCGGTGGTGACGTTGAACACGCTCAAACTGATGAGTATGGTAGGGAATCAACATCCTACTCCAAATTGCACAAATTTCTCTCTCTCACAAAATTTCAAAACTCAAATGCACAAATGAGTTTGAAAATGACCTTTTTGACCTTTTATAGGTTATTAAAAGTGGGATTTTTATGGGATTAATTAATTTTTTTTAAGAGAGATTAATTAAAATTCATCTAGGGGAAATATTCTAAATTCTTTATTTGGAGATAAATTATTCCACCATCAAATATTCATTGAATCATCATCAAATCATCAAAAAATTATCCAAAAATTGAAAAAAATTGAAAATCCAAAAAAATCATAAATTCATTAATTTATCTCCTGAGGGGGCATATATTCATCATTACTTGAAAATCAATGTCTGGGGCAAGTCTGGGGCATACTGAAAATTTTTCGTCGATACTAGCAGCAGCAGCAAAATTTTCTTTGAAGCAATGTGTAAACACGTCACTTCAAAGGGGAAAAATGTATACACCTAAAAATGGTTTGGATAATCTAATTAATTAAATACGATTTATTTGATTAATAACCCTTAAAATTCCTCTACTATTGAATAAATAGAAATATTTATTTATATAGTTCACGTTTAAATTCTTATTAAAATTCTTCTAATTCTTTTATTATTTCATCTTAATTAAATAAATAAAGTATTTAATTTTATTTATTTATTCATTTTATTCCATATTTAATTTAATAAATAGACTTCTATAGTTTGTTTTATTAAATTTAATATCTTATTTCTTTCTAAATTTGAATAAATCCAAATTATTCAAATTAAAAACATATTGTACAGCTAATCATATCTCACCTACCAAATTAGATATAAAATATCTAATTTAATTCAACTTCACCTTCATGGGAAAATTTGGAGACAAATTTGAGATGAATTTGTAGGAAACTCCTTCATCTTCTTCCATGGATTCTTCCTATCATCTAGCCAAATGTTTTTATGTGGAGGAACAATCACCATGATTAGCTCATTCTTCTTCATCCTTCACCATTCAATTCTCCAAACCTTTGTTGTGCTACCCCTTTGCAAAATGTGTTGTCGTAAATCTATAAATACAACCTCATTCTACAAGAAATGGATCTCTCATCTTTGTGCAAACTTACTCTGTAGGAAAAGCAATCAATCATCTTAGCATTTAAGAAATTCAACATAAAATCATTTAGCAATAGAAATTATAGCATCTGTAGAATCAATATCATGGCTGTAGCATAGATTACTGTAGCTTCTATCCATCAGTTTTCATGTCAGCATAGTTTATAGTAGCATCAATATCATTTAGAAATCACCATATAGAAGTAGATCATTGCAGTTAGCATCATTCCATTATCTGGATTGGAATTTTAACAATCACAATGCTTACCAAATCTTAGAGCCCTCTGTGATTTAATAAATATTTGGAGATAGGCAACAATGGGACGCTTTCAAGTTGTTTGTTCTTTAATTTAGTTAATTGTTGTTAAATATTGATATAATGTTTCATTAAGAAGTATTTTTAGTTTTTTTACTTATTTACTTATTACACACTTACACAACTAATTTGAATGAAACTCCTTGGCTTGGAGCCTCAGGGGTTCTTTCTTCAATTTGTATACCAATAACTACTTTACCAACCTTCCTTTTCTTCTTAGTAGGTTCTCCACACTCAAACTCATTTTCTTCTCTTTGTTTCTTTCTTTTATCTTGCAAGTACGTGGGTTTTATTCCTTTCTCCCTTAAAATTTTACAAAAATCATTTATCCATTGCTAAGTCTACAACAGAACCGGTGTAGAGAATTCCTCCACTGATGTTATTTCTTCATTTCTATAATCTAGTTCTAGAATAAGTTCATCATAGACTCTCTTTCATTTTAATACTCATTGAATACTTCACGATCATCTTCCTCCATCTGATCTCGAATATCATGAATCTTAAGGATTCATGTAGATTCTAATGATAATATTTCATATTTTCTCTTTCTTACTTTGTGCTCTTCTTCGCAATTTAACCAATAATCTTCTAGGTGTTGGACATGAGCACAATAACTAGCTATATTCTTGGAAATATTCCATTCTAGTTCATAATACTTTCTTTGGAGTGGGAAGGATTCTAAATTATACATTTTCAACTCTTCTTCTTAGAAATTGGCTACTCTAATTGCACTGCACTTATAGTTCCCTATTACAATAGGAAATCTGAAAGAATCCTTTTTATGAGCCACACTATAAAGAGATTGGGATGGCTTTAGTTGTCTTACCAATTCTAGCAACACCATTTTATCTGTAAGGTACCTGGACAACATGAAAGGTTGTCCATAAACCCTTCCATCCTAATGCAGGTGAAAGTTGGAAACTAAATGTACCAGCCTCCAATAGGTCTAATAACATTTTGTGCTTCGAAAGACAATATTTTAGCTTTGTCACCTTCCATTGTTCTGACCAGGTTCATGGAAAAAACATCATTAACTCTCCTGTAATTCTCCTTGTATCCATGGATAGTAATTTGAGGTAAAATAACATATATTAAATTGTTTCCTACTTCCCTGCCCAGAGTACCAATCCTTTTCAACCCTTCTTGTTTTCCCTTAAGATGCAGGAATAAATCACATATGAAGACATATAAAAACATCCAGCCTTAGCAAATTCCCTTATCTGATCGTGCAATCTATCACTAATAAATATTCCCCAATGAATTGGCACGAGGATTTCCATCAAATTGGATATAATTACAAACATCCATGGTTGAAATTTATTGTCATCTCGCAATCCAACTATCCTGCTTAGCATAGTTATAATATATTGGACATCTGGGTTGAACATAGACCTTAGAATTGTATTTTTCTTCTTTTCAATCCTGTCCTAACACCACAGTGTGTTTATAATTTCTTTGTTGTGTTCTTCAACACTCAGGTAGGTTTTGGATTTTTCCTTCATATCAATGTGGTACATCTGAGTAAGTGTAGGAAGACCAAATTTATATATAATTCCTTTCTCAAATAGATCTGCATAAGTTCTTCCCTCCTCAATGACTCTTTTATCTGGGTCATAGTGGTTCAAACATTCCATAACCAATTCAAGGGTGTCCATTGCTGGCGAAAACCCTCCTGCTAAGAGTAACCCACTTGCTATAACATTTCTTGTACACTTAGAAAAATTTTCTTGTTATTCCTGCATGAGAAATTTGACATCAAAAGACCATCCCATATGAGTATCATTAACTATCCCATCGATTTGTATAACTTGTGAATTGCAGTATGTGAATTTATCTTCTTATTTTGCTTCAGAAGTACTCATTTTTCGTTGGTGTATTTTGAATTTTCAAATACATGCTTTGTGTGCGAGTTAGGGTTAAATTTAACCAGTTTTTTAACAATTCATAAAAAAATTCAGTTAACCTTTCAATTAAATTCAAATCAAAATAATCAACATTTCAATTTTCAAAGGGAAAACCATCTTCTCGAGACTTTCATGCATAAAAATGATTGACAAAATTTATGTTAATTGAGACATACCTAGTTTTGTTGATGATGAAAATATTTTTAGAATGCAACCTTGAAACCCTTGGTAGCTATGTTCTTAGTTTCTCAAAAAATACCTTTCCTTGCGCGTTGTAGTATTAATTTTGTTCGTTCAATAACCTTTGCAAGTTTGCAATATGACACAAAGTAGAGTGTTGTAGAAGCAACTACATGCTCAAGGTGATACCAAGTACGTGTGTAGTTCACCACCTTCATTTATTACTTGTTACAATGCATTAATTTATTGAATAAAGATGTAATCATGGCGAATTAGGGTTCAAATTATGAACACCTAGGTTTTTGCATGGGTCACTACTAGAGGAAAAGACATCACGAAAAGCTTATGTGGCACTCTTGTGTCACTTTGATTTTTACGAGGTGAAGGCCTTTAAGATATGTGATCATTTACAATCATCGAGATTGACAACCTCCTATACCAAATCTTGGAAAGATTACTAGGAACTAGGACACTTGCCTCCAAGCTTTAGAGAAAAACAGGAGAAAAAAGAGGAACCGGGAACTAGGCTCAAGAGAGATCAAAAGTGATTCAAACATTTCATAACCGAACCTCTGATTTTTGACCTCCGGCTAAAGAAAGTGAAAAGAAACCATCAGATTATCCGATGTAGGAAAAATCCGCCATTGGGAACAACCTTTGGGTGATAATTTATCAAGCGAGACTAAGATCGATCAAAGATACAAAATCATTAATGCAACCACAACAACTAGGATTTCGGTTTCTGATAAACTGATAAAAATTTGTGAAATTCAACCGAGAAACCAAATCTGGGAAAGAACAAGGACTTAAGCAAAAACCAAACAAATTGAAAATGAAACTTTCAATTTTACCAACCCCCACAACAACGGATTTACCAACCCCCAGAGCAACACACACAACATACTATAGACCATCAACAACATCTCTCCACCATTTGTAATACTTCTAATCCTCATCTTAATATATCATCATGAAAAAAACTATGCTAATAGTAGCCATACACAATAATTCTTTACATGACATCAAACAAGGCATGGAGTTCAACCATGAACTTCAGAAACATAACATCGTACAACAATAATATCCCAAATAGAATTTTTTTAACAATTACAACCAATGCCAACCAATAATGTAACTATCTTCCCAAGTGATGACAAAAAATTCCAACAATCTCCCAAGCATATGCAATAATCTTCTTAGGTGTTGACATCAATGACAACCACTACCAACAATGTTTGTAGCCCAAAGTAGATTCTTTTCCAATATTTTGGCACACAAAGTCCATCCTCAACCCATAGGATACAAAACTCAAGGAAAAAGGTCTTGCACCACGGACCAATAGGTGTGGTCCTAAAAGTGAGGGAGTAGATCCAACTCAAAGTTCCAAGGGAGCTCATAATCTTTTGACATTATTCCACTATCTAGATAAGGGAAAACATCAAGTAAAAATCATAATGATCCAATGAACAAACATTTCCCTCAACCCTGAGTCATGTTATAGACCTTTCTCCAGGTAGAGTAGTTGAAACTAGGTAATTTCCACCAACATAATCAAACATGCTCAACAACAAAAAATTATATATTTACTTTTTAAATTTACATCACACACAATTATCACAAGGGTACACATAGATAGATCATCCTATATGTCTACTCCACCCTCATCCTAAGTTAGATACCCTCTATCTCAAACTTGAGTCATGAATACAATATTCATTAGTTTTTCACAATATGTAACATAATGAGCTTCCTTAGTTCTATTCAATCTCTATTTACAATATTTATTAAGACAAAACAATCTTAATTTATGAGCAATCATTTTTTACAAAATTAATATGCATGATACTCTTATAATTCCATTGTACTAAGTGTAATTATTATTACTATTAATAATAAAGAAAATATAGAATTCCAAGTCTAAGTTTTGTTTCTTTACACTATTGTATTTATAATTTCCTACTTGTATCTCAAAATGTATTGTAAATTTTTTTCATTCCATCTAGAAAATCTAATTTCAAATTTGAAAACATCTAATCTTTTCTATTAACCAACTCTTTAGCTTCAAACTATTATTAAAACATATTATAATCAAATAAGTAAATGAGTTAAAGAGTTTAAACCATAATTAAATTTACACTTTTAAATAATCAACAATCATTGGTTACCAAATATTCAAAGTTTCAAATAAAATAAAGTGATCAAACATTCAAGACAATCAAAATTCAATCTGTAACCAAAAGGTTACACTTTTTGAGAAGTAAACAATTTAACTAAGTAACTTTTAGTAAATAAATTTAATGTGACGATGATTTGAAATGCTATTAAATCACTTAGAGAAGCATAACTAATCATTCACCACTTTTCTTATCTTCAAAATTTAACATATTTTGACCTCCTTATTTACTCTTGTTGGCAGTAATTCATTTTCCGAATTGAGAAAACATCTTTGCACTTTTAAACAATCATCTAATATAGACTCTTACTACCCTATTTTTAATCCCTTCACTTAACTAATAGATTTTAATTTAGACACCAATTAACATGTTCCAATGAAATAACACTTAGCTATAAGGAAAACCACTTAATGAATACCCAATTTAAGACATTTATTAGCCTGAATTCTCATATTTATAAAGAGGACCCTCATTGTTAAAATTTAAAGATTAATATTCATCAATGTTCTAAAGATGAGAAAATTTAACTTGAGTTTTCCTTGACATCAAATAATTTAACCTAAGGAAATTACATCTTAACACAAATTAGAAAAATAAGATATTCATGGACCCCTAGATAACACATTTAAATAAAAAATTGTGAAAATGAATTTGAAAGCACCAAAAATAATTGTGAGATTTTTTTTGTTCAATTTTAAAGCCCAAACCAAGGTGAGATTATGTGGTTCATTTTTAAGTCCAAATTGAAGGTACAAGTTGTGTTGTTCATTGTTAAGCCCAAATTCAAGTGTGAAGGTTCAATTATTAAGCACCAAATGAAGTGTGAACCTAAGTTAAAGCATGAATTAAAAGTGCTCTCAGATTATCCTTCATAAAGTGTTTAAAAATACTTTAGGAAATTTGGGAAAATGGACCCATGACAAGTATTGAGAAACACTTTTTTCTTCACTCCATGCTTTAAATGATTAATATGGTCCTATACATCATTAGTACTTAAACCAACAAACACAAACTAGAAAACAATTAGGGTTAGAAATAAAATAAAATTATAAATTTGGATAAAACCTTAAAAATTACATATCTAGTTTACTTACAAGTGTGCGGATTTTTCAAACAAGTGTGTTGGACTATCAAGGACAAGTGCACCAAGATTTGCAATTGCACTACTCTACCTCTAAATAAGTGCACTGGGATTTTCAAGTACAATTTTTTTTCAAGATTCAAGTTCACTGATCTATCGAACCTACAATAGAAAACCAAAAATTATTAGATTCACTATAATATCAAGTGCATGGCTCTATATCTGAATAGGTGTGCTCCAATGAAATAAGTGTGTGGCTCTGTATCCAAACAAGTGCACTCACCTACTTCTAGTTCATGAAAATATGAAAATCTTAATAAAATTTTATCAAATAAATACATAAGGTCCCATCGGGCGTGCCAAAAATGTGAACATGAATATCAATCAGGCTAAACATAATTGAATTAAGCAAGTAAATCAATCAATTAACCTAACTAACTCAAGTACCCTATGAAATTCTTGAAATTCCAACTAAGAAGCCATTACAACATAATATAACATGAAATCATGAAACGACAACCTATTTAACACTCAAACCTCATCCCATTGGGGGATTAGTAATGAATTGATGTGGAATGATCATCCATTTCCTAATCCCATTATTGAAGCAAGCTTTAAAATGATGCTTTAATGGTGAATTGAATGGAAATATATGTAAGATGCTTTCAAAATAGATATGAAAATGACTATAGTTCAATTACTCTATGCATTGTGGATGAATTACTCATAAAATGAGGGCTATTTATAGGATTTTTAGGTGAATCAATGGCTAGGATCAATTTGGTTAATCAAGGGATATAAATGGATGAGAGGGAATGACATGGATCAAGGATCAAATCCATGGATGAGATTTAAAGATCACATGTATTTATAAAATTAATCAATGGTTGTATTTAATTTCAACAAACACAAATCCTTAAAATTAGGAGGAATGTGCAAGATATTTCCATGTTGGAGGGAAATGTTTGAATTTGAATTGAAGGAATATTCTTGAGGATATTCTCTTGCAATTGGGATAAGTTGGAGGAATTAGAAGATATTAGTTAATTGAATAATTAAGATATTATTTAATTGTGCAAGATTCAAGAGAATTTAGGATTTTAATTAAACAATTAGCTCATTTAATTTTAAGGGGGAATTAATGAAACTTAATTAAATAATTGAGATTATTTAATCAAATGAGAGGACTTAGGGTATTTAATTAAATAATTCACATTATTCAATTAAATAGGATGAAAATTAGCATGAAAGAGGTGAATTAACCCAATAATGTTGATTATTCAATTAATAGAAGAAAATGATAAATCTAATTAAACAATTAGGATTATATAATTAAATAGATGAAAGTGGTCAAACCAAGATGAAAATGGTGTTAGTAAATTGAATTAAATGTGTGAACTTGATCAAGACAATTATAAGTATCTACAAAACCTATATTAAATAAGATAATTATTAAATTCTAACAATTATCTATATTATGAAAGAAAAATAAATTAAACTTAGTATGTACATAGGCAGTAAAATACATTTAAGAAACTCATAATTTATTTATTTCACCCAAGGGAAAAAATAATTTACTTAACATGACTAGTATATCTTCACAAGCTAAATTTAAGTACTAGAAATTAATTTCCTTCATTAATTTAACAATTATTTTTCTAGGTGTCTTAACTAATATTACTTGTTTTCAAGGTATATCCATCCATAACTATAATCAATCATGAATTCAACCAAAGAGAGAGACATTGGGAAACAACCATTTAGAGTTAAAATGCATTACAATAGTGGTTCTTCACTTAATATTATGACTATGATTATCTCCTAAAAGGGAATCCTTTCCTATGTTTCCATGAAAAGAATGATCTCATCATGCAAGTTTTGAAATCAATAATTCTAGAGGACTCCTTTTGGTTAGCCAAAGCTATGTTCTCATACCATATATAGTAATAAAAATAATAATTTAGACAATCACATTCTTTAACCTAAACTTGATAGGAATCTACAATGTTCAATACTATAGGAAGACTTAAGTTTTATTAAAATGATGCTAAGAATCTTATAAATTGGACTTTCACTCTAAAAATATTTGTAAAATAGCTTTTAATTCATCAATGAAGATTAAAATTTTAGTTCTTCACATAGGACCATTACAAACACCATTATTCATTCATGTTAATCTTATGACAATTTGTACTCAAATTTATTCACTCATGACTTATCACCTTCTTCCTAACAATCCCATAAGACTCACAAATCACACAAAAATTTAATCAATATGGACCCTTTTTAGATGCAAAATTTATTAACCACTTAACAAAACCCAATGTTCCTAGTGTTGTAACCTCTCTATGATACCAAATGTCATGCCTTATATTTTCCACAACCCCAACCCCTAATTTTTTTGTTAAACTAAACAACTCAAGCAAAACATAAAAAGAAAGCATGCCCTTCACACTTGTGATGACATCAATTTAATGATTCCACCATAAGAATTTTGCACAATGAATGAGAGTGGAATGGAGACAAACTAGTCTAGGGTTAACTTTAATATTACCTCTAACTAAAGGCAACTATTTAGTCTAAACGAAAGAAACAATAAAGGAGAGAAATATGTTCATGAAGTTATTTTATGTTCTAGCATAGAATACAACTAGCACTCTATCATTAAGACTAAAGGAACAGAGTAATTGAATAACCATAAATGTTTAACTCATGTTAATTAAAAATAAGTAAAAATTAATTATTATCCAAATTTTTCTTTTTTTACATGTAAAAACTCTGAAATTAAAATATCTGTGGAATGTTAAATATAAATTTTTCTAATTTTTTTTTTTTTTATGTACAATGTTTAGTTTCATAACCCAAGAAGATAACGAGTGTTCACAGTGATCTTAATGTCTCATAGCTCATTTTATATATTTGACTATGACATTACTTGTTAAATTCAAAAGTTATACCAATTCTAAGATTTAATTTGAACAATTTATTCTCATCTCAATTGTTGTATATTTTTATATCAAAACATGTTTAAACAATTTTAAATCAAGTCTATTTTTGAGTTTTAATTTATTTAGCTTCTTGATAATTAAAAATAAATACAATAGGTTATGAAACTCTTATCTTGATCTCGTGACTACTACATTACTTTACAATTTTGAGTTGAACATTAAGACTCAATATTTATGTATGATTTATAAAATATATTAATTATTCTTCAATTAACTTTTAAGAAGGAAAATTAATTATTAAACTAAAGGGAACAAATAAAAATATGGAAATAGTATATATAAACACTAATTAACAAGGTAACTAATAAACAACTAAAAATTAATTTCAAACTAGCTTATGATATCTTAAATATGAGTCTCATCAACTATTTGTCATTTTATCTTTGAAGATTATTTTTTACATGTAATGTTATTTCTTGATTTCCTCTATTTGATTGTTTGTTTGCAAGTGAAAATATTTTATAAAATTTATGTTGGAGGTTAACAGGAAGAATAATATGAAATACACATATTTCTACTCTCTTGGATTAAAAGGAATTCATGAAATTCTTGCTTGGTTCTACTCCCAATTTTTCTTTTTAATTTGTTTTTAGTTTTAAAGTAGAGTATAGTAATTGTTTAATTATAAATTTTAACTAGTTTATTGGGTTGATCTGATTTTTTGGTATGCCATCCAAATATATGTTTTCAAGAGACCCTTTAAAGGTTATCTTCTAATTCTTTGTAAATCATTTTTTGGGATCAAATATGTAAGACTATTTTATGACAAATTATTATTGTGAAAAATGATAATGTTTTCTTAATAAAACACAATTGGTGATCTAGGTTAGTATAATTTTTTTAATATGTTGCTCTAAGATAAATAATTGAAAAGCTATTAAATTATATATATTTTTATATTTTTATGATAAAATATTTGAAACTACTTTATAATAGTTTATTATTTGGCATAGGGGACAGTAGTGTTGTAACCTCAACAATTGATTAATCAAGGGGGTTAAACTGATGATTTGATATTATTTATAAACTTATTATTTATTATTTATATAATAGAAATACTCTAGAATATACATTAGAAAATTAATTTTACTAAAATTAAACATCATTGGAAATTGTATTTATTAAAAACTTACACAACAACATCCTATACACAAAATATTCATCAACTCTTGGTTCTTCCTAAATTTACCTTATCCTTTGAATTATAGAATCCTCCAAGACAACAACAACTAAATTTAATTCTTCTAATTCCATTTCAAGAAGTAAAGTATAACACCTTCAACCACAATTGAGCTCTAAATTATAAAGCATCCCTAGGTTCTTAATTTTTTTTTAAACCCCCTCAAGATCAAGATTTTTATCTCTTGAAATACATAGCTTGAAAGTCCCAAGATAATCTTCATTATTTAACAAATGTACCTAAAAGAGAAATATCAACAAAGAAACAACAATCTTGGCCAATGGGCTCTCCACCAACCATAGAGTTGAAACACAACCCACTCCCGAGCTAGGCACATAGCTCTTACAATGAACATACAAAACTCCACTTAGATTAATCAACAAATATACTACACATTACATTCACTTTACATAACTTTACAAATTACTACAATTTTATTCACATCCTATTATTCCTTCACCTAAAACAAATATAGTTATTTATGTTGAAATTTAGATGAGGTGGGTACTCATACCCAAGAATAAACTCACACATAATTCCCCCAAATAAGATATAACGACTCACCATCTACTTTCATATAAGTTTCAAAAACATATCAAAACATCCAACCATTCTTCTGTACATAAAAAATCAATATCTAATAAAGGGTTTAGACCTCACCATAAGAACATCTATCCAATTTGTAAATGACTCTCCAAATCCTCTCTTCCATCTTTCCTTTATCTACACTTATACTCTTTCTTCCTCCAACTAGAATTTTTCTCTACTAAATGAAAAAAAAAACTAAAGAACTCAAGAATAATTCCAAAGTAAAAATCCCCTTCTCCACTCAAGGAGAAAGAATAAATAGTAGGGAAAAAAACTATATTTCCTTAACCACCTAAACTACACAACCAACTCTATTTTTTACCACTTTTGAAAATTGGGTAAGTAGAGTGGGTTCTAAACTTCATTTAAGGTTTCCTATAATAAAATATAGCCCCTAACCTATAGGTCCTACACCTAGAAACCTTTTATAACCATAAAAATAAAATATAAACCTTATAAAGATACTTAAAAATTAATAAATAATAAAACACACTCAAAAAAATCAAAAGAAAAATAAATAGACATTCACATTTATACAAAATTTGTATAAAAACTACAACACAATATTTGACAATACAAACTACAAGACCTTAGTACCCCACACGAGATAAGGTCAGGTATTACAATAAAAATAACACAAAAATAGTTATGTGATTCCAACCACCATTGGCAACTTTCACATATTCACTGAATAAAAGGTGTTAGTATAACATATAAATAATAATAGTTGAAACAACTATTAAATTAACACATCATTTTTTATTTTTTCTAAAATTCCTTAGATAAAATAATCATCTAGAAATCACATAGAAATAATTTTAAATCAATAACCATATCAAGTAAACATTATCATATCAAATCTCATCTCCATAATAACACCTACACGCACATCCAACTTAAGTAATCATATAATAATAATAAAATCCATCATCTCATAGACACCTATCAACATAAAATTAGTTAGATAAAATTATTCAATCAACCATATCCAATAACAACCAAGCATATGAACATAATTGATGTATAGGAAAAAAATCACTTATAAAACTCATGTATAATGTCCAAACGTAGAAGCATATGAAAGTTTAGAAAAGAAACATCAAAGATATTTTATAGGAGTGAATTTTCACCCCTCTTGCGAATTCCCCTTTTACATCCTCCACCTTAGAAAAATCAAATCCGACCAAGTAATTCCACGTCCTCATTCCGTACCCCATCCACGTGGTGGTTGTTTTTAGTGTCAGCGGGGGAATTTATCTTGGGGATGCACACACATCACGTGAATGTTTGCATGGTGTGCTACTGTCCTAACATGATTCTTGCCTTTGAAATTTATAGAGGCATTATGTTCTTGATTGGCGATGAAACGTAATGACCCTGCACCTTATTTCCAACCTTTGAATGGATCTTTCCCTCAAAAACCTTCTTCAAATGCCTATGTTTCTCTTTCAATCCATCTCTTTAGCAATTCTTGATCTTCTTCACGCTTCTTCACACATTCTGAGATCTTCTTGGTGATTCTTTCACTTTAGATTCATGTTTTTCTCCATACTCTTGCTACTTGTTGCACTATTGGCTTCACAACTCCAACAATCACAACATTCTTCATATCTACCATAGAATTTGTAGCTTGGTGTCTCGCGAGACTGCTTTTGGTGTTTTTGCGGCTACATTGACTCTGCCATAGTTGTGGACTTTCTTTCCTCTCTCATTGGCCTTGAGTGTCTTTGGTTGAGGGTGGTAATGTTGAACAAGACAACTAAGAGGGGGGCATGAATCAGTTGTGATAGATTTTAACCTTTAAAAATTTCACTAAAAACTATATCAATTACAAATCTTTTACTCTACTTTATATGATTAATCATTAAGAGGAAAAGCATGAACTAAAAAGCATCACACATACACAATAACACTAGATTTATGTGGAAAACCAAATAAGGGAAAAACCACAGTGATGATTAGCTCACAATATAGAGAATATCAAAACTGATTACAAAGGCTCGCTACCAAAATAGGAATCACTATTTGGATCAAGACTTACTATCCAACAAGCATTAACCACGCGCTGGGCTCACTTCGACAAAATTACAAAGATAGAATTCCACCACAATCTCAATACAATAGAGATTTTCATCACAATTTTCTCAAACAATTGTAGACATGCATGAATGATAGAGTGCACCTTCAACTCATTGCTTCTGAAAGCTCAACAATTAGATTTCACACTAATCTTCCAAACTCACATCACATACACACTTTTTCGCATCCACCTCAAATCTATTTTGCTTGCATTCATCTCTTTCACAAACAACTTGTTTTGTATTTATACTATCTTCAACTTTGAAATATATCCAAAGTCGGCCACACACAAATTGTATTTACAAATTTAAATTAGGTCAAAACCAAAACATTCTAGTGTGGAATTAAAATGAGGGTGACCCAAACCACATGATTGAACACGCTTCCATAAGCTTCGAAAGTAGTGTTAAACACAATGTCAGCCAAAATAGTGTAAAACATATGAATCAATTAAGCACACATAATCTTAACACGATCCAATCCTTCTAAATAACAAAATTATGTTCAATGTGATCATATCAGACTATCTCTAGAATTGCAAGTCATAAGACTTGAACAAGAAGAAATCTAGAGAAACTACATTTCTCCTAGACCTCAACTACATACATTGGAAAACATAGTTCACAACTGGTGAAAATAACTTGCACTTTACATCGATCTAGAAACCCAAAATCTCGATATAACAACTACCAATAGCCATGATCAACATATCTAAATGACAATAACATAGGAGAAAATATTTGAGCGAAACCCATAACAACCACTGAATACCTACAAACTTTCTTCATTACAATTTTCTCATTATCCTTGACATATACAACCAATAGCCATTATCCATGACATCAATGAAAACATCAACTAATTGACCAGTTAACCAGTTGACATAAATGACAACACCTTCATACTTGCAACAATATCCTCCTTTGTCATTGATGGCAACACATGATGTGAAAAACCATCAAGGATAACACAACAACTCTAAACATAGTTCCTCATGATTTTACTTTCCCCCCTTAGTAGATACTCATTTTCACATGATACTCTCTCTCCTCTTTCTCTTTTCACATATTTCTCTCCCCCTTTGACATTAACAACAAAATAATCTTTCAATGAAAACACATAACACTACCTACCCCCCTGAGAGGTAACCACCAAAAAATCAATCCAAAAGAAAGATAGATCCATAGATCCAACAGACTAACGCATATCCATATGCATATAGTTCAAGAAAGGAGGGGAAATGACCCCTAACTTCTCTTCAAGATACTCAAAAGTATCTTTAGGAAGAGCGTTTGTAAATATATCAAAAATCCGATCCTTTGTAGGTACATACTCAAGTTTTACTTCAGTATCCACAACCTTTTCTCTCAAAAAGTGATACCTGATAGATATATGCTTTGTCCTCGAGTGCATCACTGAATTCTTTGAAATGTTAATTGCACTTGTATTATCATAGAAGATAGGAATGGGATCATCATTCATTATCCTAATATATTTCAGTGTCTATTTCATCCATAAAACTTATGTACAACAAGATGCAACAACACTAGACTCAACTTTAGTGGTCAATAAAGAGACTAAATATTTTTTTTTACTCAACCAAGACACCAATCTGCAACCAATAAAGAATACACCACCACTTGTACTTTTCCTATCATCTACACAACCAACCCAATCTCCATCTATATACACACTTAGTGTAAAATCAGTATCTCTAGGATACCACAAGACAATCCAAAGTGACATTCAAATATCTAAATATTCTATTAATAGCAACAACATGTGTTTCTTTAGGGTCTTCTTGAAATCTATCCACAAGACAAATTGCATGCATGATATCCAATTTAGTAGCAGTTAAATACAACAATCCACCAATCATAGACCTGTATTTTCTCTGATCAGCCTTAGGTAAATCATCATCTTAACTCAATTTTCACCCAGTCACCATAGGAGTGCATACCATTTTGGAACCTTCCATGCCAAACTTCTTCAACACTTTTCTTACATACATTGACTGTGAAATAAAAATCCCTTTCTTTGTTTGATTAATTTGTAGCCCAAGAAAGAAACTCATCTAAACATAGACATCTCAAATCCTTTTAGCATCTCTTCAACGAAAATCTTACACATTGTTTCATTTCCTCCAGAGATCATGTCATCAACATATACAACCACTATCAAGATTTGGTCATTTTCAATTTTGAAGTACAAATTACTATCTATCATACCTTTATTGAAACCTTATTGAATCAAATATCTATCTAATCTTGCATACCAAGATCTAGGAGCTTGCTTCAATCCATATATGACCTTCTTTAATCTGTAAACCATATATGATTTATCTGATAACTAAAATCCTTTTGGTTGTTCCATGTAGACCTCTTCCTCTAACTCACCATTCATAAATGTAGACTTAACATCCATCTGATAAAATTTAAAATATTTGTGAGCAAAAAATGCTAAAAACATCATAACAAGAGCCAAAAATATCCTCCTATAATATAGCCAATTGTCATTAATATGATACATAAAGCAATGTCCATCAACAACCTTAAGTTTATAAATCATTCCTTAAGAATTCTTACCAACAACAATCATATTTTTGGATCCTTTCCTAAGTTCACATCTCTCATCCTCAAATACAAGATTATATCCTTTACTACACATATGTCCAACACTCAAGAGATTATGCCTTAAAACCTTAACATAGTAGACATCATCAATATTATGTTTTTCATAAAAATTGACTGAACCTATCCCACAAATATTAGCACAAGTATCATCTCCAAATTTAACTAAGCCTCCATCATATTTTTGAAGTTTAACAAACTTACTATTATCACTAGTCATGTGATGTGAACAATCAATGTCAACAACCCAATAGTTCTTCTCTTGTTTAGCATGTAGGGTAGAGATTACAGTATCTTCTTTTTTCTCTAGAGGACATTCCTTCACTTATCTTTCAAACTTAGTAGAAGTAGGTTCATATTTTATAGCCAAGAAAAAGAATTCATTGTCATCAAAATCTCCATAATTAGATTCCTCATTAGAAATACTAGCACCCTCATTAAAATAATATGCTCTCTTAATTGTCTTCTCTTTGTTTTCTTTGCTTAATCCATGTTTATTATTCTTAGCTCTTTCTGGACATCTAAAAGCATAATGACCAATTCCCTCACAACTAAAGCATATAAAAGATAGGATACATTCATACTTATTGGATCCATTTTTCATTCTTCTTACACACTTAGGTTCTACAACATCAAATTTCTCTTCATACAAATCTTCAGCTCTTCTAGCCCTAAAAGTAGTTTTTGTATTCGATCTATTCCTCAAGCTGGGATTTCTCATTTCATAAGATGTTAGAGTACCTATTAATCGATATTTAGTATAAGTCTTGTAATCCACATATTCTTCAATAGAAGATACCTATTCACTACATGCATTAGGGAGAGTCCTAAGAGTCTTCTTCACAATTCAAGATTCATCTACTGTAGCACCAAGTACTCACATTCCACTTACCAGCTCATCAAATATATGTACATAGGATTTAATGTTATCATCTTCAGACATATGTAGGACCTCAAACTATGCCTCCAAATTCTACAACTTTTCTTCTTTGACTTTTCATCTCCTTCATGTATCTTTTCTAAATCATCCTAGACTTCTTTAGTAGTCTTTAGATTACGAACTTTAATCAACTCAGAATGTGAGACTATTCTTCAAAATAAGCTTCACCTTATTGTTTGCTTCATGCACCTTGATTTCATCAGTAGTACTTAGACCATTAGCAGGAGGAGTGTAAGTAGTCTTATAAGCTTTCTCAACTTCGTATCCACAATATTCTGTATATCCTTCCATTTGTATCTTCTAGATAGAATAATTCCATCGAACCTCAGATACTCAAAAGTGATCTTTCCTTCCATCTTTGGTCTGCCTTAAGTGGTTAAGCTCCTCTCTAAGGAACCAAGATCTGATACCAATTGTTGAACAAGACAACTAAGAGTGGGGTGAATCAGTTGTGACAAATTTAACCTTTAAAACTTTCACTATAAATTAGATCAATCAAAAATCATTTACTTTGCTAATATGATTAATCATTAAGAGAAAAAGTATAAACTAAAAAGAATCAAACATGCACAATAACACTAGATTTACATGGAAAACCCAATAAGGGAAAAACCACAATGAGGATTAGCTCACAATATAAAGAATATCAAAACCGATTACAAAGGCTCACTACCAGAGAAGGCTCACTATCTGGATCAGGACTCACTATACAACAAAGGTTAACCATCTAGAGGGCTCACTACCATAGAATTACAAAGAAGATAGAAGTGATTTATTATAGAGAAAAAAATCTCAATGCAATAGAGATTTCCACCACAATTTTCTCAATCACTTTCAGAAACATGCATGAATGATAGAGTACACCTTTAACTCTTTGCTTGAACCAGAAAATAAGTAATTATATTTCAGACTGATCTACCAAACTTACATCACATACAAACTATTTTGCATCTACCTCGCATCTATATATTGATTTCATTCACCTCTTTCACAAACAAATTGTCTTCTATTTATACTATCTTCAACTTTGAAACATATCCAAAGTTGGTCACACACCATTTGAATTTACAAATTTAAATAAGGTTGGTGCCAAAAAATTTGAGGGCGGAATTAGAATGAGGGTGACCCAAACCACATGCTTCAACATGCTTACATAAGCTTTAAAAGTAGTGTTAAACACAAGGTCAGCCAAACTAGTGTTAAAAACATGAATCAATGAAGCACACACAACCTTAACATGATCCAATCCTTCTAGATAACAAATTTATCTTCAACATGATCATATCAGACTATCTCCAAAATCGTAAGTCATAAGACTCAAACAAGAAGAAATTTGGAGCAAGTACATTTCTCTCAGACCTCAACTAGATACACTAAAAAATAAAGTTCACAACTGGTGAGCATAACTCACACTATACATTGATCCAAAAACCCAAAATTTAAATATAGAAACTACCAACAACCATGATCCCCATATTTGAACCACACGAACATAGGAGAAAATACTAGAGAAAAACCCAAAGAAAGAATGAAATACTTGCAACCTTTCTTTATGACAATTTTCTCATTATCCATGACATCAATGACAACAACAACTAGTTGACTAGTTAACCAGTTGACATCAATGACAACACCTTCATACTTGCAATAGGTAATGCTTTCATATTACTTCTTCATTGTTGGATTTGAATAGCATAGTGCCTCTCATAGTGTTTGGTTTCATTTTCCTTTCAACATTGTTTTCTTTATCATATTTCTACATATCTATCTATCTAGTTATCTGTGGAGGTGGAAACACAAAATAAGGGGTGTTAGGACTAGAAAAACCCATAGTTTTCACCAGCCTCCATCTATTTGTCTTCTTTCTCCCACTAAATATCACCATACTTTGATCTCATGATTAAGGCAAGTCACTCAAAATTGTGTGACAAGATCCATTCCATAGTCCCATAAATATGGCCTTCTACGTAGTGCATACAAATATTCCCCTAATTATAATAGAGAAAAACCACAAAGAAATGGATCTATGTGCCTTTGAGTTTCTTCCTTAGGTTCTCTCTTTATTGTCATTTTTTATTTCATCATTAAGCTCCATTTTCATTTCATACCTAGTTAAAAATATAGCAGAGTTGATTCTCATATCATGGATAATTTTCCCTTATTCGAGAGATCATACATTTGTCTTATTGATCAATAAGTCACAAATCCTTCATTTGAGTGTTTTCTATATGTCGAGAAGAGATACACAAGGTCAAACTGATCAAAAACCCCATGAATGGAAATTAAACAACATTGGGGAGATGGGAGCTAGGTCACAGTGATAAAAAATCCCTAGAGATAACAATATCATGTAATCAGTAGGATAGAGCGTATCCTTCCACTGATGTAGGTCCATCAGCTTGAGCAAAGTAGTCAGAGAAGAATTTTCAAATCAAGTCGAGCTAACAAGTCATACTGATAGACATACCATCGGTAAGAAACATATTGCATCCTATTGATAAAGCATGTGAACAACTATGTCAGAGAAAATTATACAATCAGACCAAGTCCCTCAAGATCGTTAAGATCACATTGGTCACACTGACGAAAACTTCATCGGGGAGAGAGACATACAATCTCACCGATAACATGAATGAGAAATTGAACTTTCATCAGGGAAATATACATAATTAGAATGAGTTACTTGGATGTCCCTGACTTTATGAGTCACACCGATGAAGAATGTGTTGGAAACAAGGCACATTAAGAGGGGGGTGAATCAATGTTGTGCAATAATTAAATTTTAACAATCTTTAACTTCATAGAATTAATAACATTCATCAGTAATGCATAAACATAGAAGTAAACACAACACCATAACACCAAGATTTTTACATGTAAACCCTGTTAGGGGAAAACCATGGTGGATGGCCAATCCACAAGTATAGTTCTAATTATACTCAAAAATGAAGATTACAAAAGGGGAATGCACTTGCATTCAGGTGCACTACCTAGAGCTCATTTCTCAAAGGAAAGAGTTTAGATTAAGACCATCTGAATATTTGAACTGTGGTGATAGCATCTTAAAATGCTTGATTACAATTCTAGATTAAGTACAAAAGTTGATTTGCTGACTTACAGGTTGATTCTAAAATACTGTTCTGCTCTGCTAATATACACCACATAGATCTTCTATGCACAAGTGAAACTGCACTTATTCACATGTTTGTTCTGCTCTAGCTCACAATTTAGACACACACAAAAGTTGTACATACACCAAAATGATATAAAATATCAATTATATATATCCACGACATGAGATTTGATTGCACTTTGTCAACTTCACCAAAATTATGACTATCGGCACACACAAGGAGAAATATAGAATGCATATCCTCAATGGTAGGCCACATCTTGGATAAGACCCATTAAAACATATACAAGCATGTAGATATTCAATTAATCAACTCACATACATCCACGACTTAATATATTTATAAAGTCGACCTTAATATAAGAAGAATTGAGAATACGTCAACCAAGTTTCCTAAATCTTGTGATAGTGGGTATGATCCATTGCATATTGAGCACGAGATAGATAATACCTCCATAATCATTTCCTGAGATGCACAACACAAAATGGTAGCCTGAACTATATGCACAGATTGATGAATGTTGGGTTATCGGATACACTGTTATGCTTTGACTAAATTCAATCTGATTGCCGATAGCCTTGAATAAAGATATGTGCACCATATCAATGCATAGGGTTGCCATCAATGACAACACCAGATGACTATTGTAGTGTCTCTTTCCAACAATCTCCCCCTTTGGCATTGATGAGAACACTTAGTGAAAAATGACTAAGTGTTGGACCAAGTACCAAGATAGACTACACTGCTACCAAAAATAAAAAATGCAATTCTCCCCCTGAGATGATTGAGAATTTTTCACTTCACTTCTTCTCCCCCTTTGAAATCAATGGAAAAGAGATACTTCAATCACACATTGAGGACAATGAGCTACTAAATCTAGCATTTGGAGTACTGGAGAAAATAATGCCATCTTATGAAAAAGATCAGGCTAGCTCATCCTCTTGTGAACTAAAAAGGCTAATCGATTTAGTTGAGACTCACTTTGAGTCGCTAGAAAAGTCAGCCATGAAAAAAGTACAGAAAGCATTTAATGCTAAGAGGTTCCAAGGAATAAAAATTTTGATTAACCAACAAAAAAACTTCTTAACTACATGCATTAAGAATATGTAGAATTCTTTATCAGAAGGAGGGAAGATCTATAAAGCATGTCTATCTTTTTCAAAATTCACAAAAGCAAATGAAAAGAAGATCACATACTTGAAAGACAAGATAAATTTTATCTCTAAAGCATTTGATCTAGTAGACTCCAGCATTGGGAAAGTAGAAAGTGAAGTGTTGTCTCTACTCAATAGCATAAAAGGTTTCTAGCATGAAAATGACAAGATTACTGCCAGAAGTTGTGCACTCTGAAGAATAATTTGTCCCAAACTTGACATACTGTCAAGTGCTCTAAAAGAAGGAGAAGACTCTATAGGATTTGTTGATCTGACCAACCTAGATACCATGGAGACATAATCCTATTTGATATGTGATGACATCACAATCTTGGAAAGGCTAAAAAACATATGGGATGTAAATCTGGTGCAGTTGAAGAAAGATTTTGCTGACATCTTTCAGCTCATGTAAGGTACAGTTTTTGCACAATAGTTTTTTTTTTTTGTGATATGTTTTTTTAGCATTCGATCCTCATCTCTGGCCTGAGCTTGAGCAATCATTTCTACTTTCATTTTATGAATTGGGCTTAGGGTAGATAAGTGAATAGGACCTTCAATCAATTCCAGATCCAGTTCCTCCTTCTGTGCAACCAAGAATTTCTTTACAAACTCAATAGTGTCTCTTGTTGACATCAGAGTGGTTTTGAAATTATCCTTCTTCTTCTCAACTAGTGTTTCCTCAACTAAATCTTTTGACTTCTCATGAGTATTCTCTACCAATTTAACTTGTGCATTTATATTTGTATTGCCTTCTATGTTGATTTCTAGAGGAGAGATTTCAAAGTCTTTGGTGGCACCATGGTTTTCTATTTTTGCATCTTGAATTGGGTTAGATGAGACATTATCTGCATGAGTGCCCTCAGATACAATTTTGATTTTATCTTTTAATAACAACTCTTTCAGAATTTGATGTTTTTATTGAGTGGCCTCATTTATTAGACCAATCATCATTTTATTTACCCTTGATTTTCTTCTAAACTACTTCTTATATTTGTTCAGGAATTCTTTCATTTCTTCCACAGACATTTCCGGACATAATTCTGCAAGAACTCTTTCTCTCATTCTTTCTTCTTCAGTTAGGTCACTTAATCTCCTTCATTCCAAAATGTCATACAGACCTTTTGGGAGGCTAGACATAATTTCAACCAAAAATTTGTTGAAACTATTCATGTACTTTATTGTAGATTCTTCTAAAATTCTTTTATCACATTCAGAGAAAGATTCATACCATTGAGAGAGTGGTTTAATATTTCCATCTAAAATCATTGCATTTTCGACTTGGTCAATAGACATACCAGGTGCATTAATTTTGGTCTTCTCTTCACCTGAGTATCTGTAGTGGAGGGTTTTGGTACCAAAGCTATTTTAGTACCTTGTTGCTTGATCTCCTAGACATTTTCATTGGATTTTGTTTCCTCATCATCATAAACAGTCATGTAGAATCTTTTTCTTTTTCTCTTCTTTCCATGGGCTTCCTTTTCGGATCTTTTGCCTTCACTTTTTATAGGATATGATTTCACTGCAAGAGCTGAGTGAGATGTCAAGCTTCTGGTTGTTCTAATTTGGACAGGCGGTGTTGTCAGGATAAATGATTGAGCTTTTGTTCCTTTTTCGGTAGTAAACCTTGTAACTTCACTTAGTTTCTCCATAGATACACCCAAACATTCTGCAAAAACTTTGAATTATTTTCTTATTCTTTTAGTTGCAGCTGGTCTCTTGAGCTCATTATAGATTTGGGTATGCTTCTCTGTATAAGTGCCAAATCTCTCTTTGGATGGATTATGAAATTTTCTTAATAGATGTTGAGCATAAATTTCTATAATATTTTCCTCAACTTCATAGCCCATTAGCATGATCCAAACAGTTCTTGGATCTACTGCTTCCATCAGACACCGATCAATGTTCACCATGAAGAAAATTGAGTCTTTGTATTTCTTCACAATGGTGGTGGGAATTCTTTCCCTTGCTTGCATTATTTCCTGAAAGGTTTTGAAATAACCCTAGATTTTTGAATTTTTGGTTTTCATATCTATGAAATTGAATAATAGGTTCTACATTTTTTCCACTACTAGAATGTTCCTCTGCCATTGAACTTTACCAACACTCGAAACTTCCTCCATGAAATAGAAAAATAGACATAAGAGTAGATTTCCATATTTAAATGAGTTTTTCTTGTCCTTTTTTATCTTCACAAGGTTTTTCATCAACTGGCTTCTTAATAATTCATAGAGGTCATAGTCCATTTTTTCTTTGACCATTTGGTAGGTGGTGTAAATTGTCGTACTGGATATAGAGTTTTCCTGGATAGAATGGTAAATATTATAGCCTATTACCATAGATGCAATTTTGACATTTATATCAAAAATATTATCAATAGTCATTGCTCTCCTGTCATATTTCGAGCCTATGGCATCGGTGAAAGTTTGATTTTTTACTGACTTTAGGATAGGTAGACCACTGGAAGAATTCAAACCTATTAATGCACTAATGGATTCCTTGGCAATTTTGAAGGGAATAGTAAGCCACATGAATTCATCGTGCACCCAACTCAAGACATAGCGGACCCACTCCAACTCCATGAACACAGGAAATTTAACCATCGAAATAAATTTCTTCGATTCTAGGATTTGATGTTCTGATTTTATACTAAAATCCTCATCAACTATATGATTATTGTACAAATTCATAAGTTGATTTCTTCCCAGATCCTCAATGTTTTCATGTATTTAAACCCTAATATCCTCTATATGTAACACTCCATGCGGAACTGACAAAAACTCCCCTAGTGGTTTTGTCTCTAAAGACTTGTGGGGATGCAATTTAAATTGGGGACAAGGTCTATCCTAAACTTTGACCACTAAAGGAGTATTCATCTTGAAAATCAAAAAAACTAAGAAGTTCTTGATAAATACCTTTTTCTGTCAGATGCAAAATTAATCGTTGAATCTTCTTCACACTTTATTTTTTCCTCAATTCTCCTTAGGGTTGCCTGGAGCTCTCCAACGTCTTTCACTCGAGGTAGAAAAGTGAAAAATAAGGAGTAAAAGTGAACTTTTATCACTTGTATACCTATGCCTTTTGACACAATAAATACGCTTGCCCTAATACATCTGGTTACACTGTATCCGTACACAGAGACAAATAAATCATATGTGAACCTCCAATTTGACATACCACTTGCAATAATAAGTTTAGTAGCATTAGTTGATCATTTGTGCATCTATTGAGTACATCCACATCTGGTATCACTTTTCGGTTAGGGGTTCATCTGATTTTATTTAATGCTCCCCCTAGGCCAATGCCCTGGGACTACTTCCCAAAGGAATTCCCAGAATCAGGTTCTGGAGCTAGCACACTTTCTTCAGTAGAGGGTTCTTTCTTTATCCATTTATTTTGTATTTATTGCCTGATTTCATCTACAATGATCTTACCTTTTCCTTTCACATCCTTCTACACATTTCTCTTTTGATTTACCAGACCTTTTTTTTTCGAGCAATGTGTTGCAATATGACTGAGCTTGTTGCAATTGTAGCATACAACGTTTCTCTTTCCAAAAGAATTGTTCCATTGGTTTCCTCTTGATTTGCATTAGTTAGCAGCATGGCCAAGTCTGTTGCATGTGTAACATCTGATACTCCTATGAAATTGATTCATCATACTTCTGCATTCATTTGACTTGTGACCAATCTTGTGACAATTGAAACATTGACTTGAGAAGTGTGGACAACTTTGATTAATCCTACTTTTGCATTGAGAAGCCATGTGTCCAAAAAAATTGCAATTAAAACAATATCCATTAAACTTCTAAGCATTGGGTTGTCTTACTAGATACCTTCTAGGTCGGTTCATTTGATTTCCTTGCTTGAATTGTCTTTATCCTGAATTCCTCTGACTATGATTCTTTTGTCTATTTTTTGAGCTTTCTCCTTCTACATATTCAAGACCTCTTTTGTCATCATGAGTCCTCTTATTATCAATCAGTTCATCAAGCATGGCAGAACTAGCTTTGAACTTTTCTTTGTACTCATTTGCAATAGAAAGTTCATTTTTGAGATCATCCAACTATCTTTCAAGTGCTTCTTCATTGTTTCTTGACACTTCCAATTCATCATCTAATCGACTACATACCTCAGATTTTTCTTTCAAGGATTGAGTCGGATTTTCTTCATTTTTATTTATGTCTTCAATCTCTTTGGTCATTCTCATCGTGATGATTTCCATTTCAACCTTCAAGACTGTATTCCCTTGGAAAATATTTTTGCATTCTTCATTCCTTTCTTTCAAGGTTTTTATTGATTGTTCATCTTCAGTGCTCTTATTCTCTTTATGTTGAATCTGATCGTAGAATTCCTTTCTCTTGTCTCTCGATTTGTTGATCTTGTCTTTCAGAGACTCAATGATATTTTCTACTTCCTTAAGATTCCATTGAAGTTTATGGACTTCATCTTTTGACTGGTCAAGATCATCTAGAGCTACCATAATTTGTTGTTCAATACTGCCTGAATCCATTGAAATTATTTCCAAGATCTGCCCAAGTTGTTAGACCTTTTTTGAGAATCTAGCTTTGATACCAAATGTTGGAAACAAGGCACACTGTGAGGGGGGGTGAATCAGTGTTGTACAATAATTAAATTTTAACAATCTTTAACTTCACAATGTTAATAACATTCATCAGTAACGCATAAATAGAGAAGTAAACACAACACCATAACACCAAGATTTTTATGTGGAAACCTTGTTAGGGGAAAAACCTTTGTGGATGGCCAATCCACAAGTATAGTTCTAAGTATACTAAAAAATGAAGATTACAAAAGGGGAATGGACTTGCATTTAGAAACACTACCTAGAGCTCACTTCTCAAAGAAAAGAGTTTAGATTAAGACCATCTAAATATTTGAACTGAGATGATAGCATCTTAAAATGCCTTATTACGGTTCCAGATTAAGTACAAAAGTTGATCTTTTGATTTATAGACTAATTCTACAATACTGTTTTTCTCTGCTAATACACATCGCACAAATCTTCTATGCACAAGTGAAACTGCACTTATTCACACCTCAGTTCTACTCTAACTCATAATTCAGACACACACACAACTTGTACACACACCAAAATGATATGAAAGATCAAGTATATATATCCGCAGCATGAGATTTGATTTCACTTTGTCGGCTTCACCAAAATTACGACTGTTAGCACACACAAGGAGAATATATAATGTGTATCCTCAATGGTTAGCCATAAATTGGCTAAGACCCATAAAAACATATACAAGCATGTAGATATTCAATTAATCAACTCGCATACATCCATGACTTAATATATTTATAAAGTTGGCCTTAATATAAGAAGAACCGAGAATACGTCAACCAAGTTTCCTGACTCTTGTGATAGTGGGTATGAAGCACCGCGTATTGAGAAAAAAGATAGACAATACGTCCTTAATCATTGCCCGAGATGCGCAACACAAAATGGTAACCTGAACTTTATGCACGGATTGATGAATGTTGGGTTACCGGATATACTATTATGCTTTGACTGAATTCAATTTGACAACCGATAGGCTTGAATAAAGATATGTGCACCATATCAACACATAGGGTTTCCATCAATGACAACACTAGATGACAGTTGCAGTGTCTCTTGTGAACAAAATGTTTCGAAAAAAGTCTTGCTGATTCACCCAAATGGACAAAGCGAGGGAAGAGACACATCAGAGGGACATCTAGAATCAGAATGAGTCCAAAAGATATCTTTGACTATGAAGGTCACACCGATGGAAATCTCATCGGCAAGAAACATGTCTTCTTTCACCGATGAAGAAGGAGAACAACTATTATAGAGACTTGTATAGTCGGGATGAATCACTCAATTCCCATTGATCTATTGGGTCATACTAATGAGAATAATCTCGAGGAAAGTCACATCGAACTTTCTTAGTTAATAATGAATGTAAGGGTAACACATCAGTGAGATAATTGATATCGACAAGAGTTACCTTGAGGTCCCCGATAGAGTAAAGTCCTCCTGATGCAACGATATGCATGGAATAATTCATTGAGGAGATCCTCCAATATCATTGAGAGTCACATTGAGTCTTGTAGATAGTCTGAGAAGAATGAAAAGAGTAAACCAATGACTAAAGAGGTGTGAAAAGGTGAAGTATGACAAATTTTCTTGGAGAAATGAAAGATTTTAGAGCTTAAAAAATTGATACATCTGGTGTTATTGCTTGCATGAGAAAAAATTTCAATGGGAAAATGAATCAATTTTCACTAGAGGGTTATAAAAGGGATAATTATTTTTACTCGAAGAACATATTTACATGTAGAAAGTGAAGTGAAAATTTATAGAAAAAGGAGATTATTATTGAATTAAATTTCACAGAGATGATGAAGATTGAAGTATTTAATTTTCCAAAGGTAATTAATTAAATATTTTTTACTGAAAACAATTAAATGAAGAGTTGCACAATAGAGAAGAGTTGCATCAAATAGATGTTGTGAAGAGTTGTAACCCTAAATAAAATACTATATATATGCCAAATGAAATCAAAGGGGAGGGAGAATTAGAAGTAGGTTAGGAAATCATCAGTAGTTGGATAGGTTAAACAGTTGCCGAAATATAACATTATGCTATGTATTCTAAAATATTTTGAAGTAATATAATGGACAAGAAGGTTTAATATGGTGGCACATACTTGGTGTCTATTGTTTGTTGAATTAAGCAACTATCTGGCTATCTCCATATTAGTATTTCTTTGTTATTTGAACTTGTGTATCCAAGTTGATATTTTAGTTTCATCAAGACACACTTGATGTTTTTGTGTAATCAAGCTAATTGGTTTCTATTAAAGAATTAAAATCCTTTTGATTGATTATAGTAACTTGGAGATAACATTTGGATCAGTAAGAAGAGTTAGGTAATTGATAAGATTATCAGTTTGTCTCCAAGGTTGAAATTTCCTTATTATTTAAATTGATATATCAAGGATATTTTCAATTTATCAAGACACATTTACTATTCTTGTGTGGTTCAATTAATAGGCTCCTTCAAGGAAGGATTAAATTCTTTTAATTAATCATAGTAATCTGAAAAAGGTCATTTGGATCAATAAGAAGAGTTTGTTAGTCACATCCTTGCACATTTATACCAGCTATAAACATGTATAAGTGCCAAACAATTAGAATTGTAGCTAGTTATTAAGTCACATATCATTTACATCTTGACTCCATTTACCTAACAGGAGTAGGCATTGGTCATACCAATTCCATTTTATAATTACATAAAATCTTATCCATACATTCACATTTCAAATTTAGCATTGGGATTAGGAGTAATTAACAATCTTTCATCTATTTCACTTTGTGCCACTGTGGATAGATCTATATATTCAATAAATTCATATAAATTTTAATCTGCTTTAGCTATCAAGGTCCACCCACCTAGGTCAAGCAGAGACTGAAGTGCAGGGTGTCATCAACCAAATAGGTTATCTCTGTTCATTGGTTCAAAAATTGTTGCAAGTCTGATTATAGAGCCTGAAATCCTCTTAGGATTTGTAACCTATATTTTTGAGATCCAATAGGGGGTTTGACTATGACAAACCCCTATACAGTCCCAACATTTTTCATCTCTTGGTTGTGTGTAGGTGTGCATTTGCATGGAGTTTTCTAGCTAATTGGATCCTTCATGAGTTCATTTCCACCACCTTCATTTCTTGTCATTTCTACATCATCTTTTTGTTACTTCTATTATTCTGTTATTTAGCATTTTTGTTATTACTTTACATTTTGACATCTAAGCTATCAGTAGGTCTTCTATTATTTTCACTATCCTTTTTCACTTCCTATCCATATGGATGCTAGCATGTCATGCTATAATCCTTGATCTACATTTTTGTCCTTTGGTAGAGAGCTATTTGAGGTATAGTTGGGGTTCTAGAAGCTTGCTCACTTAGCCCTAACTTAACTCTTAGGTTAATAGAGTGACACAAGAACTAAGAGTGCTCTTCATTCTCTTTTTTTGACCTTAAACACTTGTCTAACTTGAGGTAGATTAGGACAACCTTCCACTCTCATCTCTCTATGACTTGGAGCCTTGGTGTGGTTGGCTCCCCTCCTCTATATTTTTGTGAGCCCAAAGTGAACCATTTCCTTGTATCCTAGGAGTGTTGTGGGTGTGAGTGTTGCGAGGTTCCTAGCCTTGTAACCCAACCTAAGACCCCTAGTGGCATATATGGAAGGTTCCATAAGCATCATGAAATGAAACCTTAAGCGGTTCATTTCCTAACTATGAAACCCTTAGGGGAATTTGTGAAAGTTTTGTTTAGTGTACATAGAAATGGCCTCCTTTCTACATCTACCCATCCCATTTTCATAACTTGTGAGTGGATACCTTTCCATAACCTTCACCTCATAGGACTTATCAATGAATTATAATAAAGAACCATCTCCATTATACATCCTCACACTTATCAATGAAAACACCATAATGGGTGTTCTTGTTGACCTTATGTGTTGAGTGAATGTCATCATTGAGGAGATTATGCTGATTAATTTATTACACAAGGATGGGTATGATGAATCTAGGAGAAATATTCATACACAATGGGATTTTTGTTCCTCCCATCGATTGCATGACCTTGCCAGTCTTAGTTGGATCTAGATCTATAAATACACTATTTGACATTATCCCAGGGTCTGATCTCTTCAGAGTGAAACTAGGTATCCCCTAGTTGGTCGCTATGAATTTAGTTCCCTTGGTAGTTCATAACTGTCTAAATTTTTCCCATATGGTGCATGTAGTCCATGACACCGACTATAAACCGCCTATTGCACATGGGGGCTACTCACTGGATCACTTCTGGCCTACACACATTGTCCCACTTCCTCAGGAAAAACCTCTTGTACCAAACTTATGTAAAGTACAAGAGTGGGGTTATAATTCCTAAAGTGAGATACCCTCCTCCCTATGCCATCTCCATAGAGCTTTCCTCAAGGTGGACAGTGAGGTTGCCTTCGCTCAAAGGAGGGAAAAGGAGAAATGTGCTGAGGGCCCCTCTTTTTCTTCTCCCACTGTCCCATATGTTGCTTCCTCTTGCCTTGTCGTGGCACCATCATATTCTTCTCCTAGGAATTTTATAAAGAGGTCAATGGTGCCCACTTGGTGAAATCCCAAGCATTCATCATTCAAACTTTTCATCTTACCCATGGTGCCTTGAACCATGTGATATATTAAGGGGAAGGGTCCTTGTGGAGCATCCTCTTCTCAACCTTTCCCTCTTGTTCCTATCCAAGGGTCCCTCCCTCAATTGGAAATGGCTATGAAGGATGCTTTGATGGTTAAATAGGATTCTTCCAACTTGGCTTAGCTTCTGACCTCTAGCTCATAGAGTCATAGAAATTTCCTTGTGCATGAGTGAAAGCATCAAAGAAAGGCTCTAGTTGCTGAGTAGGCTTCCCTATAGAAGATGGAAGAGGAGTTAACTGCTCCTACTTCAGCACCTTCTAGTGTGCCCTCCTCTTTCATCCTCTCTACTTCAATTCCTTCAGCTTTAGTTCTAGTTCTAGCTCTCACCATGGGAATAAACGATCCTTACCAAAAGAGGGTGCAAGTGTTTATTGCTCCTTTGGTTGAGCCAACCCTTTTTATGTCCCTCCTAGAAATCCCACCATTATCAAAACCCACAGACATGTCAAATATCTTGGTGGTGTCCACTGCAGTTTTCTCCTCTTCATCTACACCCTTTTTTTCATTTTTAGGGATCTTGCATCCTCCGATGAAGCAAAAGATGGAAGACGACCATACTAGCAATGGGGGTTGGGAGAAGGATTTTCCTTCTTTAGAGGGTTTTTCTACATTGGGTTTTGCCTTCCTTGTGATAGAGGAAGCCCATGCATCCTCAGAGTTCCTCACTACTCCTGAGTCTTTCAGTGAGCTTAGCAGTGGATGTCGGGTGCCATTTCCCTCGCTTGTTGAGTTAACACATGACACTCATGTGAAGTGCATGTTTAATTCTATGGATAGGGTCCTAGCCCTATTAACGATATTTGTGAAGTTTTTGACTTTCACCCCACAAGAACTAAGTGGAGAAGACCTCGAGGGGCCTTCTTCCTTGGATCTTATTGTGGGAGGGTTGGATGGTTCCCCCCTTGATATTTTTACCTTGTAGGCTCATCTGCCCTCCCCATACAATGATCTAGATTGGGAGAACGATGACCTCTTGGTTGATGAGGACTAGGGTGCCTCTTCTTTATCTTTAGATTAGATTGTGTTTGTATTTTGTTCCCCCATGCTTGTGTTATGTGTTCCTAGATGACCCTTTTCATCCTTGTAGGTTCTTGGATATAGAAGTGTTTTTTGTTTCGTAAAACTTCCTCTATTTTTTACATCATTCTTCATATGTTGTGTATTGATTTTTGACAATTGGGGATAATGCAAAGTGTTGGGGGCATTTAGGCTTCCCTTCCATGTTGACCCAATTTTTTATTCTCATTTTTTTTTCATGTGCCTTCTTCATATGGTGTGATATAGTAGGGGGTTGATGACAATTCATTTATATATTATTATATCTATTTATTTATATTTATGAGAATCTTTGACCTTGAAATATCAAACTGCCCCTATCCCTTGTTTGTGATGTTATTGTCTATCTTTTATCCGTGCTTATTCTTTTGTGCTTGTTTCATGATATTGTCGTGCTCATATGTTGTCCCTCACATGTGTGGCAACATTACCATAGTTACATCTCGTTATGTTTCATGGGATACATCACTTTTCATTCTTGCTTTTCTCTCGTTAGGATGTCACATCCCTTTCATGTTTGACATGCACTATCCTAAGGGGGGGATATCATGTCACTTTTATTTTTGTAAATATATTCAATGACCAACAAATCTTTTCTTGAAAATCCCTCTAAAATATTTTTCAAAATCACATTCCTCAATAAGGACCCCTAGTGGAATGTTTTTCCTTCATCATGGGTTTGTAAAGATATAATTTGAAAAAAATTCCTCCAAGGAGGGAGAACCTTCTCTTGCGGGTGAATTTTTGACCTTCCCCTTGTGGGGGGGCATTCTTCCTTTCAAATTCCTTGATGAAGTGAACATATTTCAAAAGGATTCCTTGATGTTGAATTGATTTGCAAAACATTCTCCCACACTTTCAAACCAAACGTCCCTTAAGTGGACCCCTTTTTCTTTTGGAGGGTTCTTGAGGGATCCCTTTGAAAGCTTATCTTCTAGTTTTTTATTGTTTGCATGATTGTCTGCTTGCTAGCCTACATGGCTATTTTTTTTCTAACATTTTCTATTTGTGGATTAACATGTTCCTTTGCAGTTACGCCTGTGAAGTTGCTTTCCAATCTGACTTTGCAGAGTCCCCTCACATTGGGATTCATTTAGGAGAGAGTACTTGGGGGAACCTTCTTTGTAGCTCTGAGGAGATGTGAAGCTCTTGCATCCTGCGAGATTTTTCCATATTTGGTCTTTGGGCCTTTGATGCATTTTATTCAAACCTCATCAAGAGAGAGTACCTATGGAGTTATTTTCTTGCCCTACGCTTTTGAGTTCACCAGATTGCGGTCTACTTCCTCAATGGTTTAGGTATACATTTCTAATAATATTTCGATCTACTTTACTGAACAGTCATTGGCACTCATGTTTGCTAAAGTGGTGGAAAAATGTATAGGAGTGAATTTTAACCCCTCTTGCAAATTCCCCTTTTACACCCTCCATCTTAGAAAAATCAAATTCAACCAAGTAATTCCACATCCTCATTTCGTACCCCATCCACTTGGTGCTTTCTTTTAGTGTTGGTAGGGGGATTTTTATTGGTGACACACATGTGGTACATGGATATCTGCGCATAATGCTACCATCCTGACATGATTCCTACCTTTGGAATTTGTAGAGGTGCTACATTCTCCATTAGTGATGAAATGTAATGCCCCTGTAGCTTCTTGCTAATGTTTGAATGGATATTTCCATCCCAAACCTTCTTCAAATGGATATGTTTCACTTTCAATCCATCTCTTTAGAAATTATTGATCTTCTTCATGCTACTTCACAAATTTTGAGATATTCTTAGTGATTCATTCACTCTAGCTTCACATTTTTCTTCATACTCTTACTACTTACTACACTATTGGCTTCATGACTCCAATAATCATAAAATTATTCAATCTACCACAAAATTTGTAGCTTGGTGTCTTCTAAAACTACTTTTAGTGTTGTTGTGGCTAAGTCGACTTTGCCATAGTTGTGGACTTGCATTCCTCTCTCATTGGCCTTGAGTGCCTTTGGTCAAGGGTGGTAACGCTTTCATATTACTATTTAATTTTTGGATATTAGTATCATAGCCTCTCATAGTGGTTGGTTTCATTTCCATTCTAGCATTGTTTTCTTTATCATATTTCTATATATTTATCTATCTAGTTGTCCATGGAGGTGGAAACACCAAAATGGGGGTTTGACTACCACAAACCCCTATACAATCCCAAAAAATTTCCTCTCTTGGTTGTGTGTAGGTGCACGTTCAAGTGGAGCCTGCTAGTGAACTAGATCCTTCATGAGAACATTTCCACCACCTTCATTTCTTGTCATTTCTACATCGTCTTTTTAGTTACTTCTATTATTTTTTCAATAAGCATTTCTATTATTAATTTTCATTTTGACATCTGAGCTATTAGTAGGTCTTCTATTATTTTCACTATCCTTTTTACTTGTTGTTTGTATAGACGCTAGCACATCTATGAGATGCCAACATGTCAGGCTATCTTCCTTGATCTACGTTGCTATCCTCTGGCAGAGAGCTATTTGAGGTACAATTTGGGTTCCAAAAGCCTACTAACTTAGCCCTAACTTAACTCTTAGGTTAGTATAGTGACAAAAGCACTGAGAGTTCTCTTTATTCTCTATCCTTGACCTTAAAAACCTATACAAGTTGAGGTAGATTAGGGAAGCCTTCCACTCTCAGCTCTCCATGACCTAGATCCCTTGTGTGGTTGGTCACCCTCCTCTACAGAGACATAGAATCAAAATAATCATGATAAGTTAGGTCTCACAAGGTGTCTTGGAAGAAGCCACATGGTGTTCGTAATGTGAAAATGTTTATGATATTGTTAAATTATTATTTATGATTCCTTATGAATTTTATTAAATTTACAAGAAAGTAGTGTTAATGTTTATTTATTTTGGTTTTTGGTCATTTTGAATTTGAGATAGTCCTTATTTCCTTAAGAACTTGTTTGATTTTACCTTTTTATCAATTTTGAATTGTTTCTTTGATTACTACATTTGGAATTTATTTTATTTTGTGAGTGATTCTTAGTTTACCTTTCTCTTGGAGGCTAGCCCCTTTATACAAATAAAGTAAAGGTACCGGGAAATGTATGGAGGGGTCCTCAAGGAGTCCTTGAGGTCATCTTTCCTATTGATACTATGACACTATGATTTCTTGGTTATATGGTGGCACATGTCCTCGTAATAAAGCCCATGTTTTGAATGTTGTGATGTGTTTTGTGTGGAAATTAATATTTGTGATGTATATAGTTGAGACATATGAAGGTATCATAAGTGGCGTTGAAAATTGAGGATAGATAGGAAATTAAATCAATTGTTAAATATAAATTTAATTAAGAGATAAGGAAAATTTAGTATATACAACTAGAAATAAATAGTATAATTCATCATGATGTATCCTAATTTCCACCAACAACTATGAAATCATGGTCATCCTTGAGTTTTTATCCATTACCACAAAGATAATGTAGTGTTGGAAAATGTACTCCTTTAAATTTTCACACTATGTTTGGGTCCCTTAATAAATTGGACTTAATTAAGCCTCTAATCAGACCAATTTTTCATCTACAAGCCTAATTAATTGTAATTTATAAAAGGGGAATCAATATTTAATTAATGCAATTATCATTTTAACACCTCGAAATGAATGTCTAGGAAATTTAGGTTAGGACCCATTCGCCCTTGGGAGAATGGATCCCCTTTAGTTGCTTATTTCAAATTTTAAATATGTTTGTAGTGGCCTTTTTATGATCCCAAATTTAATTTCAAATGTCACCTTGTAATGTTTAATTTTTTGTAAATTAGAAAATTACTTATATAAGAAAGGTCTTTTTATCAAATTCAAATCCTAGAGGCATCCTAAATTTTTAAGAGATCAATTTCAAGTGATAATATTATTGGAAAAGGTGTTCAAGAGAAGATTTCTCAAGAATTTGTTGTAGCATTCAATATTTCAAGCATCATGTCAAAGTTATCTTCATTCATGCATGTTTTTGGAGCTCACATTATGATGTAGGTTTCAAGAATTAAAGAAAAAATATCAACATCCAATAAAGCCATTTCATGCAATATCAAGACCTTGGAGGGATGTTTTGAGTTTCATTCCTTCAAGTGTTTCACTCAAGGGTTTGGTGAGTTACAACATAGAAAGTGTTCATTCATCATTCCTTTCATGCTTCATTATTTCATTTCAAAGTCTAATTACCAAAATGGCTTTTGAGCAAGGAAAACCCCCATTCACCAAAAACAAAAAAAATCCCTCTTGTGTGTTTTGAAGATCTTAGGTTGAAAAAGGATTGAAGATCTATTAAAAGAGAAAAATTGAAAAAGTTGTCAAAGTTGTCAACATTTTTTTCAAGCCATGGAAACTCACTTTCAGAATTTAATTCTATATTTTTTACTATGAAACCTAGAGGAATTAGGAGAACAAACCAAGGATTAGAGGATTGTGAAAGCAATTTTTGAACCACCGAAGCAAGACCCATCACCCTAGGATAATTTTTTCCTAGGAGGAAACTTAGCACAACCATTTTATGATAGGTGCATAAGATCAAATCCTTCTTAGATCTGTCAAAACTTTCTAGATTCTATTAGGTTAAGGTTTAATTTATAGGTTTCATGTGTTACATTGCATAATTGGATTCATTTAGTATTTTTTATTTATCTCCCAAAAGTGCATTTCAAGTTGATTTACCTTATCCTAAGTCATAAGAAAAACAACAAGATCTCCATCAAGGTTGACTCACCTAAGTGTTGAAAGTCAATCTTCCCTATGGGATCTCTTTTTCCTAATGAAATAAGGGAGGAAAGTGTAGGTGAATACCCACATTTAAAATCCATCACCTCACATTTTCCCCCATTTCATTTTGGTGAACTTGACATTGTACATAAAAAAAAATTGAATTTGGAGTCCATTCAAACCCTAGATCTAGGATTTGCATTAGTTTTCATTTCATTTAGGGTTGTTAAAATTCCATTAGTTTACATCTCATTTAGAGTTTTAGGTTTGCATTTTGCATCTTTTAAAATCTAAAAAATTCAAAAATTTGCATACATATTACATCGATTTTACATAGTACTTGTATATTAGTGTATTTTTGGTCATTCACATTCACAAATAGGATCAAAACTGAATTTCAAAAAGTGTCATATTGCGTATCATTTTCCATTCATTACACTTACATTTAGACAACAAAATATGGAAAATTTAGTCATTGAAATTATAGTTTATAGTCTGAAACAGGAAACCCTAGCATTCAACCTCAGACTTAGATTTAAATTTTTGCAACCCCTATGCTAGGGCCCATTCACCCCAAAGTGAATATATCCTTGTACATGTGCTTTTTCAAATATTTTTTCAATGATTTTTCTTTGTTTTCTTTATTTTGATCTATTAGTAAATCTGGGTTTTACTTTCAAAAATTAAAAAAAATCTATCATTATTTACATTAGGTTCAATTAATCAAATTAAGTGCATTGTTTGAAAATAAAAATTGGAATTAAAAGACATCATGTTTAGGTTTTTTCATAACATAAATAGTAAATCATCTTGTTTAAAATCTAAAAATTTCTATCTATTTCTACATACTTGCATTGCACTTCATATTCTAGGGTGTTTGATTGCATTTATCTAGAGCTTATTCTTCATTTTCGGTGCACTTAGGTTTGGTGAAACTTGTATGAGCTTCACAACTTGGTGTCCTATTACCAATAATTTAGTGAGACATAGTTTGATACATTCCATTCCGTGCTACTACACTCACAGTGGATCTTGAGTTTTCCAAATCTTTCACTCATAGTGTTGATACTAGTCAACCCACTATGGACCATAGTTTTCATACCTCATTTCCCATGACCACCCTACCCACAACCAATGTGGCTGATGTTGACACAATGGTTTCTAATGTCCCTCAAGAAGAACTAAAACAAATGGATGAAGATTTAGAAAAAGTATAAAAAATTGTGAGTTTTGAATACATTGTTGGTATTGTAATTCCTGTCATAGATAACATGAGGAAAATGCTTGGTAATAAACATTGAATAGAGATTATGTGTAGCCTAGCTGATATTATTGATAAACATGTTCCTAAAATAGCTAGTTGTGCTCAAAATTTGGGTTTCACTCAAATTCAAGGTGGAAATCCAATTCATACTCCCACAACTATGAACTTTATTCCTACATACACTAATCCAACTATTACAACAACTAAACAACCAACTAGTAGAGTTAATACAGCCTTAGGTATTTCCACTGGGAATCCCTTTAGCTTTGTGCATTCAAATATCGTATCTCCTAATCGATATCGCCTCACAAACCTACAATTCACTTGTCCTCCAAATAAATACACACCTCCACCTTATTCACCTCCATCCCACAACACAAATAGTAATATCATCCTTAACCAATTCTTACAAAATTTTTCATCCCTCCAAAAAAAATTACCACATTGAATCAAATTCAAAATGGCCAACCTTCATAATATGTCAAAATAAACCCTTTATCCTTAGAGATATTGAGAGAAAAAATGCCACAAGGCATAGAGATTCCTAGATTTGAGAAATATGGTGGAAAAGGAGACCCTAGTAACCATGTCTCAACATTCATAGACTTATGTAGTGACTTCATTGTTGAGGATAAACTCTTGGCTAAAATTTTCCCTAGATCCTTGAAAGACACTACCTAGGAGTGGTTTTCTTCCTTACCAAATAGCTCAATTAGTTCATTCAATGAACTTGTTGATTCCTTTCTTAACCATTTCCAAGTACACATGGGTCTGAAGATGACCTTAGTTGATTTAATGCAATGTAAACAAAATAAAGATGAAAAGGTCACTGATTTCATAGCATGATAAAAATTGATTTACTCATAGATAAATATTAAGATTCCGGATGTTGACCTTGCAAGAATGTTCATTGTGAATTTACATACCAATATTCAAGTTAAACTTGAGATGTTGAAGTTTCCCTCCTTTACACACTTTTTCATGACCCTTCATGATTATCAAAATTTGGTTAGTCATCGTGAAGAAAAAATTCCTTTGAACCCTCCTAAGAAGTTTGAAACTGTGCCCCATAAGAATTTCCAACCTTTAAAGAAACAAAATAAAGGATTTTTACAAATAAACACACCTCAAAAAGGTCAACATGTTAACTCCCAAATAATTGCTATAAAAATGACAAATCCGGTCCATTTAGGGAAAGGAATCAACAATTCACCCCGTTACCCAATACCCTTCACTCCATATAGCAGCTTATAAGTAAGTGTTGGAAAAACAAGAATAGACAACTGAGAGGGGGGGTGAATCAATTGTCACATAATTTAAAACTTATTCAACCTTATTAACCTTTAATCTTAGATTTGATAATTAATAGTGAAAGCATGAATCAACAACACATCAAAAACAAAAAAACACCAAGATTTTAGACGTGGAAACCCTGTTAGGGGAAAAACCACGGTGGATGTTAGACCACAAGATTATACCATGTTAGAAGTATAATGAAAATGAAAAAGGAATGCACATGCATTTAGGCACACTACCTAGAGCTCACTGCTCAAATGAGAAGGCTCACTGTCTTACAAAGACATTAAGATTAAAACCATATGAGGAATATGAACTGATAAATTAGCTTCTACAAAAGCATGATAACTATTCTAGTTAGGTACAAAAATACTTCTTCACACTTTGCTCGACCTTCTTCACACTCTGCTCTACAATCAAATGATTTGATCTTTATTCACACATTTCAAATTCACACTTCTCATACACACATTAAGCACACCCCAAAATGAGGAAACAATCACTCTTATATATCTTCTGCATGGAATTACATCAACAACTTTGTCGACCAAAGATAAAAGAATAAATGAATTACAAACTGCCAGCCCAATTCATGAACAAATCTCAATGCGCACAAACCAAAGTCGGTCACAACATAATGAAGACCTAAGAAAATGTCCTCGAACATGCCAAACATTAAAATATTAATTGACAAGGATTCACAACACGCTACAACCATCATGTTGGCTAAGAACATGAAAACCCGAACATACAACAAAGAAATCTCTTATCATGACCACACTAATCAACGTGGATGTGCAACAAGGATAGAGCACGATCTAGAAACATTAATGAACATCTCACGAGCATACATGACAACTAGAATTACAAGAATTACATTCTCTTCTTCCATAAACATCTTCTACAGTAATAGAATAAATGTAGGAACATAGAGACTCACAACTTGCACAAAACTTGATGCACACCTCTGAAAATTTTGAAGTATAAACTAGATAGGCTTAGCAACAAAACCTTTAAAGTGAAACTTCTGAATAGAAACACACTGAATTTTACACTACATTGAACTTCACAGCTTCAGAGACAACCTTCAACATATTTATTATAATTTTCTCAATATCTTCGACAAATGCAGCCTTCAAGAACATCAATGCTAATAGTGTTGACATCAATGACAACCACATATTAGAAACATAACCACAACATCCAACAATCTCCCCCTTTGGAATTGATGGCAACACATGATGTGAAAAATACCATCAACACAACTAACTCTTCTTCTTATACTGTTCTTCTCCCCCTTGCATTATTCTTCTCTTCTCTTCTCCCCCAAGGTTCTCTGCTTTTCTCCCCCAAGGTTTTTTACATTGTTCTTTTCCCCCTTTGACATCAATGACAAAGGTACACAAACTCTAAACCACATATCTGAATCATCTAACTACTCCCCCTAAGTAGCAGCCACCACAACATCAATCAAGAACAAGATATGACTATAAATGCATAGATTGATGCAAAGACTTGCATCTTAGTTCAAATTAGGAGGGGAAATCACCCCTAAATTTCCTCTAAGATACTCAAAACTATCCTTAGGAAATGGCTTAGTAAAGATGTCTGTAATTTATTCCTTAGTAGGAACATACTCCAGTATAACTTCTTTCTCACTCACTTTGTCTCTCAAAAAGTGATATTTGATAGATATATGTTTTATCTTTGAATGCAACACCAGATTCTTAGAAATATTTATGGCACTAGAATTGTCACAAAATATAGCAATAGGCTCATCATACTCAATTCTGATATCTCTCAGCATCTTCTTCATCCATATTACCTGAGTGCAATTATTTGCAACATCAATATATTCTCCCTCAGCAGTAGATAAGGAAATGAAATTCTTCTTTTTTCTTAACCAAGATACCAACTTTTTCCCCAAGAAGAATGCACCAACACTAGTATTTTTTTGTCATCCATATCTTCTGCCCAATGTACATTAGTAAAGGTGCTCAAGGTAAGATCATCATCTTTAGGATACCAAAGACCAAAATCAACTGTCCCTTTCAAGTATCTGAAAATTCTCTTCACAATAGTTACATGAGATTCCTTTGGATTAGCTTGATATCTAGCAACCATACATACAACATTGACCTGTATCTTGTTTGATTTTCTTTAGGAGAATCATCATTATGTGTTAACTTACATCTAGTTACCATGGGTGTACCAACTGTCTTTGAATCTTCCATACCAAAAATTTTTAGTAACTCTCTTACATATTTGGACTAAGATATAAATATTCCATCATCTAACTGAGTAATTTACAATACTAAAAAGAATTTCAGCTCTCCAATAATTGACATTTCAAACTCACTTTTCATTTCATTAGCAAACTTCATACATAAGTCATCATCACCTTCAAAAATGATGTCATCAACAAAGACTTCAATAATCAACTCTTTATCCTAATCCACCTTGAAATACAAATTATTGTCAATAGTACCTTTATCGAATCCGAGCTTCAACAAGTATTTATCCAATCTAGCATACCACGCACTAGGGGCTTGTTTGAGTCCATACAATTATTTCTTCAATTGGAAAACCTTATCTTCTTTATTAGTCAATTTAAATCCATCTGGTTGCTCAACATATACTTCTTCTAGCTTGCCATTCAGAAATTTTGACTTTACATCCATTTGATAGAGTTTCTAGTTCTTAAAAGTAGCATAAGGAAGAAATAATCTTACAACTTCAATTTTAGCAACAAGGGAAAAGGTTTCTTCAAAATCAATATCTTCCATCTATGAGTACCCTTTACATACTGGTCTTGTAGTATTCTTGACCACTTCACCTTGTTCATTCAGCTTATTTTGAAAGATCCATTTGGTTCCAATCACATTTTTATCTCGAGGTCTGGGAAGAAGAATCCATGTATCATTTTTCTCTATCTACATCAGTTCTTGCTTCATTGATATTGTTGGGCTCAGTCTTGGAAATTAGACAATACTCTTCTACAATTCTTCTTCTAGTTTGTACACCTTTGTTCTTATCTGCAATAATATGATTTTCAAGCTTTACATACCTTAAAACTTTAGGATTTTCTCGAACTTATGGTTCTTCTATTCTTTCTTCTAAACTTCCACTGGCTACTCCTTGATTCTCTTGATTCACTAGAATAATTTGAACTTGATTCTGTGTTTGAGAATTCTTTCCATTTTAAGTACTATCATGTTGGTTATCTAAATCATATCCATAGTATCTAGATGATCTAGCAGTGTCTTCATCAACTCTAAAATTTGCACTTTCAACCATTTTCCTTAATCTTCTATTATAGCATCGGTAGGCCTTGCTCTTAGTAGAGTAACCCAAAAAGATTCCTTCATCACTCCTAGCATCAAACTTTCCAATATCTTCATCTCTATTGATATAACATCTACTTCCAAAGATTTTGAAATATTTAATAGTAGGCTTATAACCAAACCATAGCTCAAAAGGAGTCTTACCAAAATTACCATTGACAATTAACTGGTTAATAGTATATACAACATTGCTTACAACTCTCCAATAGATATGAGGTACATTACTTTCCAACATCATAGTTATAGTAGCATCTAGAATTGTTTTGTTCTTTCTCTCAACAACTTTGTTTTGTTGAGGGGTCCGGGGAGCAAATAACTATCTTTTTATTTCATGCTCTTCACATAAATAATTGAACTCCGAGGAAGTGAATTCACCACGTTTTTTTGACCTTAAGCATTTAATCTTTAAACCTATCTCATTCTTGGCCATATATTTGAAACTCTTGAAATTTTCTAATGCTTCATATTTTTCTCTCAAGAAAGCAACCCATATCATCCTAGAGTAATCATCAATAAGCAACATAAAGTACCTTTCTCCTTGCAGACTTTTGAGTTTGGAAGGACCACATAGATTAGTATGCACCAGCTCTAGTACTCGATTAGAATGATGTTGTTTGCTCCAAAAAGTAATTCTTGTCTACTTTCCCATCTGACATTCCTTGCATATGGTGTTAGTAGGCTTCACTAACTTAGGAAGATCTCTAACTACTTGAGTGGAGCTTACTTTGACAATGTTATCAAAATTCACATGACATGGCCTCCTATACCATACCCAACTTAAATCAACTTGAGCAATTAAACAACTTTCACTAGTAACACTCATGTGAAAAATATTACCTCTTGTCTTTGTACCTGAAGCAATTATATTTTTGAAACTTCCCAGTATCCTAAACTTACGATCTTTGAACTGAATATTATATCCCTTGTCTACCATATTTTCAACACTCAATAGGTTATCCTTCGATCCTTCAACATAAAGCACATTATTAGTATTATATTTACCACCAAGATAAATAGTTCATCTACCACAAATCACACCAGCATTGTTATCTCCAAATCTTACAACACCACCGTCATATTTATCCAAGCTTAGAAACTTTCTTTTGTCACCAGTCATATGATGTGAGCATCCATTGTCAATCACTCATTCATCCTTTTCTTCAATTTTGGCTGCAAGATATTTCTCAATATTCTTATCACTAGCAGATTTAGTGGACACTTGACCATTTTCCTTGATAGCAATGAATACCCATCCATCTTCATTTCAATTTTCTTTATCAGATTCATCATCACTAACACCTTCTTCAGTATAATAACATTTCTTTTGAAAAATAGGCTTATCAGGTTTGAACCTAGGAACTCTTTCAGGACACCTTGATGTAAAATGACCTATCTTATTGCAAGAGAAACATTTAATTGGTAACTTTTCTTTATAATTACCTTGTCTTGTGGCTTTTCTTTTCACAATCAATGCTTCCAGCTCTTCTAACTCTCTTTCTTCATCTTCAATATACTTCATCTCATCTCCATACTTCATTTCAAGTTTTCCCACTTACCTTTTAGAATTTGTAGATTAGGAACTTTCACTTGTACATCTCCTTCATACAATATTTCCAGCTTCTTCCATATCTCATATGTTGTTCTCAAACACATTACATTTGTCATCTCTGAATCTGTCAGAGCACCCAATAATGCTTCTATAGCCCTGATATTTGTTTGAACTTCTTTGATCTCATCAAGAGTAGAGGAGCCATTCTGAGGAATAACATATCTATTCTTTGTAATCTTCTAGAAGGGTTCACCAATTCACTTCAAATGACACTCCATTCTAGCCTTCCATAGAGAGTAGTTTGTTCCATCAAATCTAGGACTATCCTTCTTGTATGATGTCATCTCGAATCACCTCCAACTATTAAACTTCTTTAGAGGAACCTGCTATGATACCAATTGTTGGAAAAACAAGAAAAGACAACCAAGAGGGGGGTGAATTAGTTACAAAATTTAAAACTTATTCAACCTTATTAAACTTTAATCTTAGATCTGATTATTAATAGTGAAAGCATGAATCAACAACACATCAGAAACACAAGAACACCAAGATTTTATACGTGGAAACCCTGTTAGGGGAAAAACCTTGATGGATGTTAGTCCAAAATATTATACCCTATTAGAAGTATAATGAAAATGAATGAGGAATGCACATGCATTCAGGAACACTTCCTAGAGCTCACTGCTCAAATGGGAAGGCTCACTGACTTATAGATACATTCAAATTAAAACCATCTGAAGAATATGAACTGATAAATTAGCTTCTACAAAATCCTGATGATAGTTCTAGTTAGGCACATAAATACTTCTTCACACTTCACTCAACCTTCTTCACACTCTTCTCTGCAATCGAATGATTTGATCTTTATTCACACATTTCACATTCACCCATACACATATTGAGCACACTCCAAAATGAGGAAACAATCTCTCTTATATATCCGCTACATGGTATTACATAAACAACTTTGTCGGCCATAGATACAAGAATAAATGAATTACAAACTATTGGCCCAATTCATGAACAAATATCAATGCGCACCAACCAAAGTCAGTCACAACATAATGAAGACACAAAAAACCTTCCTCAAACATGCCAAACATTAAAAGATTAATCCACGAGGGTCCGCAAAACGCTACAACCATCATGTCGGCTAAGAACATGAAAACCCGAACATACAACGAAGAAATATCCAATCATGATCACACTGATCAATGCAGACATGAAACAATGATAGAGAATGATCTAGAAACATCAATGAGCATCACACAAGCATACACAAAAACAAGAATTACCATAATTACATTCTCTTCTTCCATAAACATCTGATACAATAACAGAATAACTTTAGGAACACAAAGACTCACAACTTGCACAAATTTTGATGCACACCTCTGAAACTTCCAGAGTATAAACTAGATAGGCATAGTAACAAACCCTTTAAAGTGCAATTTCTGAATAGCAGCACACTAAATTTACACCACATTGAACTTCACAGCTTCACAGACAAACTTCACCATATTTATTATAATTTTCTCAATATCCTAGATAGATACAACCTTCAAGAACATCAATGATAATAGTGTTGACAACAATGACAACCACATATCAGCAACACAACCACAACATCCACTAGTAAGAACTTAGTTACCTTACCTCTTGTTAAATTCATCAACACAGCTAAGCCCTTACCTCCAAACTTCAATTTGAATGCCTTTTTCCATTATCACCAACAAAATGGACATGATACAAAACATTGTAACAATCTTCAACATATTGTGCAAGACCTCATTGATTCTAATCACATCTAGATCAAGGAAATAAGTTTGTTTCCCCACCCAACCAAAATTTTCCAATCTTTACCAATCCCATGCCAAATCATAATATATCTTTTGTGAAAGCTACCGATGCCAAGAATGATGTGATGAATGTTGAAAAACTTGAAGATATAAATAATAACAATATAAATGATAATGAAGGAGACTTATAACACATGGTCATATTCATTTATGTTCAACCTTGTAAGGGCCAAACCAAAATGACCCTTGACATTTCTCTCAAAAAAAGAAAGAATTAGATGTGGACCTGATGGTCCTCTTTACATCATCGAAAGAATAAATGATAAGCTTACTAATGGGATATAAGTTGATCCCATGTGTGTAGAGGATTTGATCGCTGAGGAATTCTTAGTTGTGAATTAACTTTATCAAGATTCTTATGAACAACTGAAAGCATAGATCAAAATGCATAATGGTTTTGCTTGCCTTACAATAGGTTCAATCACTCTTCCTTTAAAAGTTGGACCGAAATAATTAAATTTTTGATTCTCTATCATCCTATCATCATACCAATTCTATGCGAAGCTTGGTTACCCATGGCTATGCTCCATGAATTCCATTTCATCAATAGTGTGTAAATGCTTAAAGTTTACATTTGACAATGATATCTTTAGTATGCACCATAGTGGCTTTAATCCTTTGTCTTCCAGTGGGAATTTCTCATTGGATTGTTTTGGCTTGAACCTGTGGAACCCATTAAGCCTCATGAGGACTTCTTTTTCAAATATTATCAAAATTTTAAGGCAAAGCACTTAGCAGAATTATCCCTTAACCCATGATTGAGTCTTCTATCATTGATGAAACCATGATTGAACCAAACGACCTTCCAAATAACCAAGGCCAGCCCATGGAAAATCCTTCACCTATCTTCTACAAAAGACCAAGAGATAAAAATATAAGTCCTATTGTCCCTCCTAAGATCAAAAAATATTATAAAGCTAAAGAGAAAGTGGATGAACTACCTCCTCTGGTTTCTTCTATTCCTCCCTTGCAGGAAGAAAATAAACATATGGTTGATAAACCCACTCCTACACAATCACAACATGAAAACCGTACAAAGAGAAATAGAAATGCTAAAGAGTGTAGGAGTAGATATCATGCTATTGCTTGAAGACTAAAAGAAGAGAATAAAATATAAAATCAAGATCAAACACCAATTGAAGGAAATAATGATGAATCTCCACCTTTTCCACAACAAAAATAACATGAAACTTCTATGGAAGTTTTCATCAGGCCTCCTATTATGATTAACTTTAATGATGATGATGATGAGATTACTAAAATCGATGAGGAAGTGCATAATGATCTGAAATTATTGGTTTCCTTTTCCATGAGCTTATATATGATAACAACCATGATGGTCCTCCTATAAAGTTTGACTCACCATGTGTTGAACCTGGTGATGCTCCTAGTATAACCTTTTGTACATGATGAACAAGATTGGGATGTGGATGTACTCCTATAGGTTGACTCACATGTGCAATACTAGTCTTCTCTTTATGTTATTTGTGATTGCATGTGTGTAATGTTATCCCATATGTTGTGTTGTTTGGTGTGTCTTTATATGTTTTTGAGCCTACTTTGGATGAACCTTGTCACTCCGTGGTTACAAAGATACAAATGAAGCGAATCTTTTGTGATATTCTTTTATTTGTATCTCTATTCTTCTATTTATCATAATCTTCATCTTTTGTCTCATGTTTTCATTTTGGGGATGACACAAGGCATCAAGACATTCATGTCTCTTCCATGTTGACCCAAAAGCTTCCCTTTTTTCTCTCTCTATGTGTCATTCTTTCTTTGTGCTCATTGTTTCATGAGTCATTTGGGGAATGACGATGATTCAGAGCTCAATTATATCACTGCAACAATGACAAAAACTAACCCCAAATCCATGGGTCCCTTTAGGATTGCATATGGGGGAAACTCTCCTTTCCATGATGTAGCTCTATCTTAAAACATATGTTTTACATAAGTCTTTCCAAATAAAGCTCTCATGTATTAGCATTTATTATGTTATACTTTAAAGTGATTTCTCACAACATGGTGTTTAGCAATTTCTGTAAAGTGGGGGCATATGCATCCCTGCTAATTGTTTGCTTCAAAGTGTGGTATTCTTACTTCATGTGATGTGTCTTCTTGGTGGTGGCATTGGGTTTGATGTCCTTCAAAATTGTAACCTTTCTAAGCATATGGCATTCCTCTTAGTGGTGAAATAAAGAAAAATATGTTTATGGGTTATGGAAGGAGGTTTACCAAAATGAATTGATAATAAAGGAGGTATGATGGCCCTATATTCCTCTATTTAATTAGGAAATGAGATATAAACAATGAAATGAATAATAACCAAAAGGTGAGTCAAGTTGAAGCGTGAATATGCAAATTTCCTTTTTTTGCAAGGACAGGGGTTTTGATTAAACAACACTTTGGGGAGAAAGATTAAAATAGTAAATAAATTCCAAAATGCAACCTATAACTTGGATCTTGAAGATTAAGCTCAATACTGATGGAACCAAAAATCAAAATGCAAATCTGAGAAGGGGAAAATGATGTGTACCAATCACTAAAAGTTCTTTTTTGAAGCTATCTGCGAACTCAGCCACCCTATGGTGAATGGGTCCTATCTAGGGCTCTGTAAAAATGGTTTCTAGGTTCTCTTCTTCTGTGTCTGCACTCCTAGATCCCTGATTTTCACAATCAGATAGTTGAAAATAAATATTGTAGGTGAGTTTTTGTGAAATTTCAAGAATGATGACAACAAATTCAACTATGACAACTTTGCAATTTTTCTCTTCAAGATATCTTCCATCTAAAATCTATAAACACAAATCAAGAGGGAAAAATGTTCTATTGTTGATGAATGGGGGTTTGTGTTGGTCAAACCCCATTTTGGTAATTAAACCTTGTACTAAAATAATGAAACATGAAGGAATAATGAATGAACAAAGCAATGTCACAACTCACTAAACCATTTAATTAACCTTGGAATATAGATCTACAACTAGCATGAAATGACTTGAATGGATGTGGATCTTGATCTTGAAACTTGACTTGAAATAATGCCTTGAATGCTTGAATGGATCTTGAACACTACATCAACATATTAGCTCAAATAACGTGCATAATGCAAGAAGGATTTGACATAACAATAGGATCTTGATTGCTGCAATAGGTATTTAATAAATCTACTCTTGAATTCCTTGAAATGCTCTTGAAATTCTCCAATAATGCTCACTTGTATGCTCTTATATTGCTTGAAAGTCTTAGGATCAAATTTGCTTCATAAAATTGCTAGGTGAAACTTAGTGAAACGACCTTATATCTATACATATGTAACATTAATTCCTGAAATTCATCTAACATAAGCCGACATGTGAATACACATTTGAAATCATTGAGATGCCACCAAAAACATATTTGAAATTTAGGTCCTAGGTCTAAGTGAGGACCCATTCTCCCTTGGGTGAATGGGTCCTAGGTCACTTACCTAGGACAAAAATTATCTAATGTTAAGTGGTATGTTATGGCATTGATGAATGTTGGGTTTTGTCCTTCAGAAATTGCAATTAATTAGCTTGAATTTGAATTAAGGGAAATTAAGATCAATTAACTAATGAGGCCCTAGGTAAGTGTGAAAGTGTAAAGGGGTACACTTTACAACACTAAAATAAGGCACACCTAAGTCCATTTTAATAAATAAGGTCCTATAATTAATGTGAATGTGTAAAATTCATATTACAACACTAAATAAAGGCACAATTAAGTTTATGTTAATTAATTCCAAATTAAGTGTGAAAAGGGGATACTTTTTCCTACATTACAATTGGTAATGCTACAAATCACATTCACTAATTACGAATATTTTATCCCTGACTAGTCCTCTCTTGGAGACACTAAGCATGATGCTCCCTAAGGTCAGACCTTTCATGAACTAAAAAAAACCCCTTTGAATATCCTATTGCATGTATCAAGGCAACCGAGCTTAGCACAACTTTCTTTCTAGTGGAGCCTTTATTTTTTTCAAGGCCACCAAGCATAACAAAACTTGCTTGCCAGTGGAGCCTTTTTCATGAGTGCCTAGAACATGCAACTTGATAGCCTTGTGACCATTTCTATGGCACCTTATCAAAGTTATCACAAGGTATAACTTTGGTATGGGTAGTACAATGGGAGATTGTAGACTTGGTATGAGTTTCCCATTAGCCAGTTTTTGGGGCTCACCCAGTGGACAATGAATTTCACTAGCTTGTGTAAGTACATTTTTTTTACATAGTGGACAATGGGTTTTCACTTGTAAATTTTTTTGGACAAAAAACTAAGGCTCAATCCATATCGATTGGATACAAAGTTGAGGATTGATCCACCCCTCTTTCTCTTCTCATTAATTTTTACATTGTATGTGTTTGTATCTTGTCTTTCTACTGCATATTTAACATAGGCATGTGTCTCTTTGTGCTTTTGTTGGTTTGTCGTGAGATCTTAGATCTTGGGAGCTTGATCATCCTCCTTGAATTTTGTTGTCATCTTTCCAATAGTTGTAAAATTAGACCTTTCTTGATGCTTGTTTGTCTACTTTAGTGTGAGTTTGATGTAGGGCTCATTCTCTCACTAAAGTGGAGGCTAAATGTGCCATTAGAAAATGTACTCTTTCACATTTTCACACTATGTTTGGGTCCCTTAATAAATTGGAATTAATTCAGCCTCTAAGTGACCCAATTTTTCATCTAGAAGCCTAATTAATTGAAATTTTTGAAAGGGGAATCAATATTTAATTAATGCAATTATCATTTTTAACACCCCGAAATGAATAGGTCTGGGCAATTCAGGTTAGTACCAATTCACCCTTGGAAGAATGGGTCCCCTTTAGTTGCTTAATTCAAATTTTAAATATGTTTTTGGCGGCCTTTTCAAGATCCCAAATTCAATTTCAAATATCAGATTGTAATGTTTATTTTTTGGGAAATTAGAAAATTACCCATAAAAGCAAGGTCTATTTATCAAATTCAAATCCTAGAGGCATCCTAAATTTTTAAGAGATCAATTTCAAGAGTTAAGAGTATTTTCAAAGGTTTTCAAGAGAATATTTCTCAAGTATATGTTGCAACATTCAAGATTTCAAGCATCATGTCAAATCTATCTTTATAAATGCATGTTTTTAGAGCTAACAAAGTGATATAGGTTTCAAGAATTCAAGCATCAAGATAAAAATCAAATCAAGATATTTCATACAAGATCAAGATCTTGGAGGGATGCGTCCAGTTTCATTACTTCAAGGTTTTTCTCAAGGGTTTGGTGAGTTACAACATAGCAAGTGTTCATTCATCATTCCTTTCATGCTTCGTTATTTCATTTCAAGGTTTATTTACCAAAATGAGGTTTGACCAAGGAAAACCCCCATTCACCAAAAAAACATTTTTTACCTCTTGTGTGTTTTGCAGATCTTAGGTTGAAGAAGGATTGAAGATCTATCAAAAGAGAAAACTTGCAAAAGTTGTCAACATTTCCATCAAGCCACAAAAACTCACTTTCACAATTTAATTCTAAATTTTTGACTATGAAACCTAAAGGAATTAGGAGTGCGGACCAAGGAGTAGAGGACTGTGAAAGTAAATTTTGAACCCCTGAAAAAAGACCCATTCACCCTAGGGTAAATATGTCCTAGGAGGACACTCAACACAACCTTTTTGTGACACGTGCATAAAATCAAATCCTTCTTACATATATTGAAACTTTTTGGATTTTTTCAGATCAAGGTTTAATTTAGAGGTTTCATGTGTTACATTGCATAATTGGATTCATTTAGTATTTTTCATTTATCTCCCAACAACATTTCAAGATGATTCACCCCATCCTAAGTCATAATGAAAACAACAAGATATCCATCAAGGTTGACTCACCTAAGGGTTGAAAGTCAATATTTCCCTAGGGGATCTCTTTTTCCTAATGAAATAAGGAAGGAAAGTGTAGGTGCATACCCCCATTTAAAATCCATCAACTCACATTTTCCCTCGTTTCAAATAATATCACCTTATGAACATGAGGAAGATCTTCATATAAAAATTTTATTCATAGAAAATAGATAGAATGTTCTAGATGAAATCACAATATTGTGTCTCAATTTTTGGACAAGATGGGCATTTATATAAACATTTTTAACTGAATCTTTACCTTATGAGACCTATAGCATCTAAAATATTAAGAATTTGAAGATGATGCAAACTAGTGATTTGTGGCATTTTGGATATAGATTCTAAATATATATATTTTTAATCTTTTTTTGAAATAAATCATGAATTTTCAAAATCTCCTTTAATAACTAGTTTTAAACAATAAAATTTATTTTTAGAAAGTAATGTTCATGTCATCAAACATAATTTTTTTCTAGAAAGGATTAAACTATATAATTTTTAAAATAACATCAAGATCTAGGGCAAGGATATTTTTTCATAAGATTTTGTTACATATTTTTTAATAAATTTTTGTAATCACTGTAACTACAATTTTGACATAGGTGTATGCCATGAAACATAAGTTGTTGTGTCTATATCGAAATCCAATTTTTATTTTTGGTGAAACAAGGACATCAATACCTAGGGAAAAGGTATTTTTTGATTTTTTTTACAATGGTTTACTATATTTCCACCTCTATAGAATGAAGAACTTGATGTCTAGTGAAAATCCTATGTTCAATAAAAAATGAAAATTAAAAAACAAGATAAAATGAAAACATATCAATACTATACTTGTTGGAAAGATAATTTTGAGAGCTACGATCTTACAAATATAATTTTTAAATGAATTTATTTAATCCCTTAAAAGGTAAAGAAAAAGTGTTTTTTCTAATATTTTGATAGGTGCGAAGGAGACTCCATTGTGGGTATGATTTAATACTAGAGGGTGTAGACACTAATAAATGGCTTAGGCCCGCGACCGCATTTTTCATCATCAATTCAAGATACCCGCAAAATTATTAAATTATTTTATTCATTTAATTATAACTTAATATCTTAATTCCTCTAATTAATTAAATAGTTTTAACCATTTAATTAATTCATTTCATTATTCTTCTGAAATTGATTAACTAAGTAAATTACATTGATTTATCTTAATTATGTCGCTAATTAATTCCATTCTTCTTCTTTTGATTAAATAAGTTTCCTAAATTTATTTAATTATACACCATTTAATTAATTTCATTATTCTTCTTTTAATTAATTAAATAAGTTTTCTAAAGTTATTTAATTACACATTCTAATTAATTCATATTCTTCCACATTTTATTAAATAAAATGGTTATTTGTTTAATTAAATAATTATATACTCTCACCTAAAGTGCCTCCAAAAATTTAATAGTTCATTCAACTATTTAATCATGTGCACACACTTTCTCCACAAAAGAAAGGAATTAATTTAATAATTAATTCTTCTATTTGAGCACATGTCTTCTACCTTTCTAAGTAAATATAGATCATGCATTTATTATCTCCACTTCTGACTAATAGTCTCTCTCAGTTCACTCACCTTATGGATCTGTCACCTCCTTTAGAATCAGATAATATCTTAGTTACACCTCTTGAAACTAATTGATCAAGTCAGTTAACTATGAAATCAGGTCCTCACACTTGATTTGTACCATTCAAATTCAAATCAATCTTGATTGTCGAATCTATGAATCTAATATCAAAGAAGCCTTTCAATTATTTTTTTAGTAACCACAATCTTAAAAGTTTTGTTGTCAAAATACTTACAGGCTAAAATTGCATACTCAGAATCTGAGGGCATTAAAGAAAATTCATAGAAAATTTGAGAAGAATAATGGAGATGAGTCAAGAAAGCATGGTAATTACATGATATGATTCTTATTTATTGAATTACTTTTTTGTATTTCATTTCAATATTGATTTGGGAATCTTAGCATGATCTAGGCAATTTGTGGTTGTTGTTGTTGTTATACTTTCATTATTCCTGTTTAGTTTCCCTTATTACATTTGGCGAACCTAGTGTGAATAATGAAAATACTATGAATTCCTCTTCAACCAATCCTAATGGATTCAAGAGAATAAGATTTTCAATTTCAGGACCCACACCTAAGGTTAATGTCAAGGGTACAACATATAGTCATGTTATTCCCCAAAATTGTGTTGCACAAGGACGATAGGGTACACATACATCACCTCAGGTGAATCAAGCATAACCAAGATTGCAATGAAATACATTTGTGTCAAACACAACACAACAAGTTACCCATCCATAATTTGGAGGTTAGAACACACAAGGGAAACCCAACATGAACACCTCATATACACATATACCCCAAGTACAACAACAAATACCTCCATACACCTATCAAGTATCTACAAATAAAATGTGGGACCCAACAATACCACTGACATATCAAACCCACAGGTGGATGCTCTAACTACCCAAATTTTTTCTTTACAGAAACAAATAGAGAACATGCAAGTAACAACCAAAAAATCCTACAACATGCAAGACTTGCATCTATATCCCTTTGATAGGACTATCTACATGTCACATTCTCCACAACATTACACAATCCCAAACTTTCCAAAGTACAAAGGGACATGCAACCTAATAGATCACATTAGAGAATTTATCATGACTTGTGTTGACATTGCATCATAACATACATACTTGATGAGGTTACTCCTTAGAACTCTTATGGGTCCTACACTTGAGTAGTTTTCATGATTACCTAGAGGCATATCCACATGGTCTAAGTTAGCACACAATTTTTTGGATAAATATGCCTTTAACATAAAAAACGATACCATATTAGCCACTTTGTGTACCTTAAAATAAGAAGAGGGAGAGTCCTTTATCAAATACTTCTAGAGATGAAGAAACCTAGAAAGACGATGCCAAATAGAGATGCCTAAGAAAAAAATGGACATGTTTGTTGAAAACCTCCTAGATGCTTTAAAGGATCCCTTGCAAGTTCATTGTTGTGCCCACTTTGTAGACCTACTTGAAAATGGAACCATGATTGATAAATCACTTGTCACTAAGGGCACCCTTAAGTTTTCTAAGATCACAAACAATCAAAACACGTTCAATGACAAAAAAAATACTAGTCTCGAAACAAAAATGTCACAAATGACGCAGTTGTGGATACCAAAGCAGTAAATAAAACTAGTACTGTTGTCACACTAAGAGGACCTGGAGCACAAAAAATTACACCCCAAACCCCTACACCAACAACCAATGCCTTACAAAAAAATCAAGGATTGGGACAATAGAGACCACCTAGGAAATACATTGGACATGAATACACTCCCCTTGGAGAACCCACTGAGTCCATATTGAAGAAATGTGTTCAATTAGGTGTCATTCAAATAAGGGAACCCACACCTTATGTGTCTGATTTTAAACCCTCTTGGTGGGATGATAACACATTTTGTGAATACCACCAAGGTAAAGGACATGAAACATCTGCTTGTAGACAACTAAAAAATATTATTCAAGACCTCATTGAAGACAAAGTAATCGAGCTTGAGGGACAACAACAACCCACTTCCAATAAAGATCACATGATCTACAAGAATCCTCTTCAAGACCACAGTTCAAGGAAATCCTTTGGTTTAGGTACTAATAATAATAACTCAGATAATTATATGTCTATTGCCTATAATTATTCTAAAATACTCCATCTTTAAGATGCAGATGAACAAATCAACACCATTATCATCAAGAAGACCCTAGAGTGCATTGTAAACACTCATATAAATAAAATAATTGTACCTGGACCTTCGCCTCCCAAGTAGTTCCAAGCTAAAGGTCATTTTAACTTGTTGGATCAGGTAGGAAAGATCCCAATGAAAATATCCATACTAGATATGCTATGTACCTCACTTGAGCATAGGGCCATCTTACATAAAATGTTAAAAGAGACCAGTATCCTAGACAACCTCGACATCAACCAATTTCAAGCCATGGTTGGATTCCTAGTGAGCTCTCACCATGTTACCTTCTCTTACTAAGACTACTCAACACAAAAGGTGAACCATAATGATTCAAGTGTACACATTGAAGCCTTCATCCATCAAAATATGATCAAATGAGTCTTGATAGACATCAGAGTGGGATTGAATGTTTGTTCCCTAAAATTGGTTAAGGCACTGGGTTTCTCTGAAGCATGTGTGGATAAGACAAAGAGAATAGTCATAAAAGGTTATGATGATGATGAATGATTCTCCGTAGGTGTAATACACTTCCACTCCAAGTGGGACCCATAATGTTGGATATGACTTTCCAAGTATTAGATCTAGAAATCCCTTATAATATTCTCCTTGGTCGACCATGGATTCATACCATGAAGGCCGTTACCTCCATGTGTCATCAATGCATAAAGTTTCCCTACAATGACACCAAGATTACAATAACCTATGAGGAGTCTCTGAATGTCAAGTGTCACTTAACTGTGAAGCCTCAACATATAATTCGACCAAATACATTGACCCCTCAACACTCCATAGGAAATCTAATGCCACTTAGTCATTGGCCTCCACATCCTCTACTTCCACTACCAAATCCTTAGACCTCGAAATCTAGATCCAAATCAAGGGATGTGGAGAATACAACATGAACACTGCCTTTTGCATTACCATGATTCAAAAATTACCTCAGAAATATGTAAAGCCATGTTAAAATATCAAACCTAAGGTCTTGATTCATGTACCTCCTAAAACTACTTTCATCAAATGGGGGGACCTTGATAAGGAAGATATTGAAGATGTGTCTAACTAGATCTATCAAGAAGAGGTGACACCACTTCCCACACAAAAATATGGTAAAGGGTTTCTAATCATGCAATCAAAAGGTTATGATGGCACTAGTGGGTTAGGTATAAATAAGAATGGAAGAAGAGAACCCTACATACCTACTAAATGGGGGAAGAATCTTGGGTTAGGGTTGATGCCATTGAAGATTGGTTCTACTAAAACCAAATTTCCTTCAAATAAGGAAGTACGTTCTTCTGAATGTATCAAGACATCAAAGGATTTTGACAATGACTTTTATGATGATAATGATTCTAACAACTGGGAATGGGAATCCTATGCCTCTAGCACTTACAAATTAGATAACATTTTACCTGATCCAAACACACCTAGCCCTAAGGTAGCCAATTGTATTAACATTAAATTTTGAGAGAATACCTCAATCCTTACCTTATCAACTGCTTCCCCACAATTTCCAAATACTAATGATGGAATTTCCATAGTCTACTCACAACTGGTTGATTGGGACCAACATGGTCCTATTGTTTTGGATACCTTTGAGAATGACGAAGCTATCGTTGAGTTCATGGGAATAAGAGAAGGAATGCCATGGGGAGACCATAAAGCTAGATTTTCTATAGAACTTGATGTGGCCGCATACTTCAAGGAGACTACATCATCCTCTAGTCACAAAAATAATATTATGGAAAAAGGAAAGGTCTTTGGGTGAAAACCGAGAGGCACCCTCTAATCATGAAAAAGTAAAAGCAAAGGATGTATCCAAAGGTGAAAACATCCCTAAGGTGCGTAAGGATGGAGGGCTGAAATTTCTCCCTGTCACACAAGAGAGATCACCGATGCTAATTGAGGATACACAAGAGGTCAACATTGGAACACTTGAAGATCCTAAGATAGTGTTACTAGCAGTTTCCCTGATAGAAGAAGAAAAACCCAACTTCCAAGCATTCTTCACACAACGAGAGGGAAATTTTTCCTGGTCATACACTGAAAATCCTAGGTTGGATCATGAGCTAGTCTTACATCACTTGTCATTGAATCTAGATGCTAATATGGTAAAGAAAAACCTCTAGAAAATGCATCCACAAATCACCTTGTTGGTTAAGATAGAACAAAATAAACTCTTGGATGCTAGTTTTATCAGGTCTATTGATTATGCAAACTGGATCTCCAATCTGGTACTTGTCACAAAACCAAATGGGAAAATCCTCATATGTACTAACTTCAAAGATTTAAGCAGGCATGCCCTAAGGATGAATTTCGTCTCCCCAACATCTACATGATCATGAATCTTACAGAAGGATACAAGATTTTGTTCCTTATGGATAGTTTCTTTGGCTATAATCAAATCCGTATTTCTCCAAAAGACCAACATAACAAAAATTTCACTTGTCGCTATGGTACCTATTCTTGGAATGTCATGCCCTTTGGGTTAAAAAATGCAGGAGCTACATACCAATGGTAAATGAATACAATATTTCATGACCTAATGCATAGCTTAATGGAGGATTATGTTGATGATCTCTTGGTAAAGTCTTGTAAGAGAGGGGGACCAACCATTGTAAGGCCCCATGTCATGAAAGGCCAAGAGCAGTATGGATGCCCTATCTCACCTAAGTTTAAAATAGTGTTAGGATGGACGTGCTGAGAATGATGAGGACTATAAGGCCCTTCAATCACTCTACAAACCTAAGAGTTGAAAGGTGACTAGGCAAGTCAGTTTTTAGGGCCAATTTTTTGTCTTAGATAACTCTATGTTAGAGGATAGAATGACAACTTTGGGAGGACAACACGGCGCACTAGGGTCTCTCAAGCGCATTGGCATCCATATGAACAAAAAATCAGGGAGAAAAGCTCTAACCTCTAAATATTAGACTAACAACCTAGTTTAAGAGTTTGTAAAGGTGCAAAATGAGACAATGAAATACGAAATGTAAAGATGAATGTGATAAAGAAAGTAGATTACCGCAAGGGTGAAAAAGATGATCTTATACAATAATCCTTTTGCTAGCTTGCTCCAAGATCTCTCCACCTATACACAAAAAAGAGGGAAAATGTTGGGGTCAGTTTAGGGGTCTTCCTTAGTCAGACCCTCATTTTGGTGTTTCCACCTCCACAGACAACCAAGTTTGCAACGATACATAAATAAAGCGATAAAGAAGGAATACAAGAAAAGTACACCAAAAACACTACAAAACAATATGTGCTAACTTAACCAAACAATAAGATGGGAGGAGCTTAGCACCTCTGTCTAAAGTACTCAAGGCTAGTGGAGGAGAAAGATGAGAGGAAATCAAGCCTCTGTTGTAATGGATTCATCCTGTGCTTGCTCTATCGAAGTGGTGAAGTGACAGATTGTTTCTATGGAGTGTGAAATTCTACTACAAAGCTTGTGGATGAATGCTAGAATGTTGAGAGATTCTCAAGAGATCTTGCAAACTTGAAAATGGATGAATGAAATGAGAATATGAAGGAAGAATGGAAGAAAATGACCATATTCGGGTTGACTAGTTGAAGGGAGGCGTTACACTTTGATTTCCAATAAGAATTGTAACATCTCTACTACTTTAGTCATGGGAATCTATTAGGGATGTAAGTGTGCCCCACAGACGTTTGCATGTTGTGCGGGTGTCCTAGATAGAACAACCTCCACCAACACTCAAAATAGGTATCAAGTGTGATGGGAACAATAGGCTTACGTGGAATTAAGCCTCCAAGTTTGGTTTTCTAAAGTGGAAAGTTGAAAATGGTGAATTTTTGTTAGGGGTGCAAATTCACTCCTATACATTTTTCCCCCACTTTAGCGAGCACAAGTACTGATGAGTGGTTTGGTAAAGTAGGTCAAAGAAGTAGTAGGGTTAGAGATGTATACCTGAACCTTAGAGGAAGAAAATAATGGTCTAGTGAACCCAAAAGTGTGGGATCAAAAAAGGACTTCATGGCTCCACAGAACTATAAAGACAAAGAATGAAAACGACTTACAAGCTGACAGACCTACAAGGTGGTCTCCTCCAAGAACTCTCACATGAAGGAAACTAGGAAAGCCTTGCAAAACCATAGACCTACAAGGGAGGTATCCCCCAAGAACTATCTCATGAGGGAGACCAAGCAAAGGGGACTCCGAAGAGTTAGAAATGACATGTTTACCCACAGATAGAACACATCAAGAAGTGACAACGTAGGCTAGTGAATGGAAAATTACATAGACCATCGTTAAGCTGGAAGACATTCAAAGGGGTCCCTCAAGAACCCTTCAAAAGGAAGAGGGGTCCACTCAAGGGACACATTGTTTGAAAAGTGAATTATAGTCGGGCTACCCCCAAGCTAGATGCAAGGATGTGAAGTAGGTCTAGTCAGGCTGCCCTAGGGCGAGACATAAATATGAGAAACAAGTATACTCAAGCTGCCCTCGAGCTAGACGCTAAGATGTGGAACCGGTCTAGTCAAGCTACCCCAAAACTAGACTCCAAGGTGTAAAGGATTTTGGAGGGGGATCCCTTGGGAACCTGATGCAAAAAGAAAGGGGCCACCCAAGGGACACACTATTCAAAAGCCAATGCCTTCTTTCTCAAATTGATTCATCATCAAGGAATATTTTTGAAAGATGTTCACTTCATCAAGCAATTTGAAAGGAAGGATATGCCCCCACATGAGGGGAAGATCAAAGTTTTTCCCACTTTGGAGGAAGGTTTCCAAGTCCTTTCTTTACGAACATGTTCCATTTAGGGTTTCAAGTCGAGAATGAAATTCTAACAAAGAAGTATGTGGAGGGTCTTTGCAAAAATATTCATGGGCAACGAATGCATTTTCTAAAGATCACGTAATGTAGAAGTGGCATTGTCACACATAAGAGGGAAAACGCAAGCAAAGAAGATAGAGATAAAGAGAAAGAAAAAGGAAAGTGAACATGGACAAAAGGCACATGGGGATCTGGTTTTGTGGGGTCGGATGCCCTTATTTATATATAATAGGTAACTAAAGCATGAGGTGAGAGATAATCAATCCCCAACTAGATCAAGAAGAATACATGACAGACAAATACAAAATAAAAATTGGGTCAACATGGAAGGGAAGCCTAAATTCTCCCAATGCTTTGCATCATCCCCAATTTTCCAAAAGTCAATCACAAACATGGAAGAATGATGATACATAGAGAAGAAGGTTTACACCACAAACACCATTCTTGTATCCAAGCACTAATAGGGGTGACGAGGGTCATCTGGGAACATATAGCATGATCATGGGGAAGAACATCACAACACACACACACACATCTAGTGTAAAGATCAAGAGGAGTGTCTCCCGCCAACACTGGTCAACCAAGAGGTCATCAACTTCCCACTCTAGATCATCATAGGGGGAAGGATGAAAAGCCTGCAATGGAGTAATGTTAAGGGGAGGAGCTTCTGACCCTCCCACAACAAGGGCTAAGGAAGAAGGACCTGTGAGGTCTCCATCACTCAAATCCTGTGGGTCTAAGGTCAACGAGTTTATGAAGATCGCTGACAAGGTCAGAAATTTTACCACCGAGTTAAACATGCATTTAATGGGAGTGCCATGTTTTTCCTCAATGGATGGAGGGGTTTGTGCCCAAGGTTCATTTCTAAGATCACCAAGAGATTTGGGAGCGGTGATGAACTTGGGAGAGGCTAGGACTAGTTTCATCACTGGGACAAAACAAGTCAACATGAGACCACCTTTTGGAGAAGGGGGACTCCTCTTTCGTCCTTTGTTTCTAGAGGGACCACTCTCTACCTTCTTCTTCATCAGAGGAGTTGAACTCCCCACAGACGAAGCAAGAAGGGTAGAGGGAGAGGAGGAAAGAACCACATCAGATAAAACCAAAGTGTTAATCATATCTATGTGTTTAAGAAAAGGTGAGAAATCCAAAATAGATGTTAGCAGAGGTGGCTTCATCGAAGGAGTGATGAAAACTTGCCCCTTTCTATGCACATGTGCACTCGCAGTGGAAGTTGTAAGTGATACAAAGCTAGTTTGGATAGAATCATAAGGGAAGAGAGAGGACACGATAGGAGAACCTGAAATTGGAGTGGTCATTTCCTCTTCTATCTTTTGTAAGGAAACTTGTTCAACCAAAAGATCCTTTTTCTAATGCTTGCGCTTGCATGTAAGGTGGTTTTTGTGACTTTTCAAACTAGAAGGTAGAGTTTGCAAAGGGATAGAAGGCTCCCACTCAGCCATGGGAGTGTCTTCCATAGTTGTTTCCAATGGAGGGACGAGCTCCTGGATGGGAGCAAGAGGAAGAAAATAGAAACAATAGGAGGAATTGATTCTAGTGCCTCAGTAGAAGGCCTCTTCCCATTCACTATTCTAGGAGTAGGAAAAGTAGGAGGCCATGGAGGCCAAGACATAGAGGACTCTCCATAGTGGGATTTATGTCTACCATACCAAATAGGCCTAGACTCTGTGGGTAAGAAAGGAAGCTCAAACTCAGGGTTCTTGGCCTTTCACCAAGCAAGCACCATGGGATTATCTTACAAACATGAGACATGAATAGATGGTGTTGCAGAAGAGTGAGAGGAAGCCTCAGGCTGAACGACGATAGAGGAAGAAGGAGGATATTGAGACCGATTCTCTTCTTCTCTTCTATGTGCCTTGGTGACATCATTGTCAGCTTGTAGGAAAGCCCTATGTGAAATAGCATAAGGTGAAGGAGGATATCTCACTTTCAACCTAGAACGTCGATTCTTATAGTTTTGGTATGTGTGATATCTAGGTAAGAGAGGACCAATAGATGTAGGCCAAAATTAATCTAAGGTATAGCTACCATGTGCAACTAGTGGTCTATAACTAGTGTCATGGACAACATGTACCGAACCTCCATGAATGAAATTTAGACACTTGTGTATAACTGAGGGAACTGCATTCATAGCCACCAACTAGGGGATGCCTAGCTTCACTCTGAAAAGCTTAGATCCTGGGATGATGTCAAACTTAAGGTTCACATATTTAGGTCCAATGAGGATTGATAGGACAATTCTCCCTATAGGAGGTACAAAATTTTGTCGTGTGCATGAATGATACTTTCAGGTGCATCATATCCATCCTTATGCAGGAAGTTGATTAACATGATCTCCTCAGTTATGATGTTTACTTGAGATGTTAGATCAACGAGAACACCTGCCATGGTATTCCCATTTACCCTCGCAGGAATGTAAAGAGGAGATGGTTCCCTATTAAATCCCATCGACAGGTCCTGTGAAGTGAAGGTTATGCTAGCACCATTACTCATAGTCTGAGTAGAAGGAATAGGTTAATTTATGAAAGATGCCATTACACACACTTAATAGTACTTCTATAGAACCTCCTAAGGTTTACAGGATAAGACAGTGACCCAATTAAGGTTTCATTGCACAACACCATCGAAACCTTCCAACTATGCCTACTAGGAGTCGTAGGTTGGGTTGCAAGATGAAAGCCTCACAACACTCACACCTACAATGCTCCTAGTACATGAGGAAAGGCACTTTCAGTACCACAAAATGAAACCAAAATGGTTCATGTCAGGTTCACCAAAAATGTAAGAGAGGGGGACCAACCACTACAAGACCCCATGTCACAAAAGGCCAAGAGTAGTATGGCTGCCCTAACTTACCTCAATTGAAAGGAGTGTTAGGATGTAAATTATGAGAATGATGAGGACTATAAGGTCCTTCGATCACTCTACAAATCTGAGAGTTGAAAGGAGACTATGCGAGTCGATTTTTAGGGCCAACTCTCTATTTCAGATAGTTCTCTATTAGAGGATAGAAGCATGGCTCTGGGATGATAGCATGACACACTAACATCTCTCAGGTGCGCTAACATTTGTATGGCCAAAAAACTAGGGAGACAAGGTCTAACCTCTAAAAAGCAGACTAACAACCTAGTTTAAGAGTTTCTAAAGGTGCAAAATGAGACAATGAAATAAAAAATGTAAAGATGAATATGATAAAGAAAGTAGATTACTGCAAGGGTGATGAAGGTGATCTCATACAATAATCCTTTCATCAGCTTGCTCCAAGATCTCTGCACCTACACATAGAAAACAAGGAAAATTTTGGGGGACTGTTTAGGGGTCTGCCTCAATTAGACCCCTTTTTGGTGTTTCCACCTCCACGGACAACCAAGTTTTCAATGATGTATAAATAAAGTGATAAAGAAGGAATACTAGAAAAGTACACCAAAAGCACTACCCAATAGCATGTGCTTAACCAAACAATAGAGAAGATGGGAGGATCTTACCACCTCTGTCCAAAGCGCTCAAGGCTTGTGGAGGAGAAAGATGAGAGGATCTCAAGCCTCTACTATAATGGATTTGTCTTGTGCTTTCTCTATCGAAGTAGCGAAGTGATAGATTATTTCTCTAGAGTGTGAAATGCTGCTACAAAGCTTGTGGATGAATGCTAGAATGCTGAGAGATGCTCAAGAGCTCTTTTAAACTTGAAATGGATGAATGAAATGAGAATATGAAGGAAGAATGGAAGAAAATGACCATATTTGGGTCAGCCAGCCAAAGGGAGGCGTTACACTTTTACTTCCAATAGGAAGTGTAATGTCTTTGCTACTTCAGCTATAGGAATCTTCTAGGGATCTAAGCATGCCACACGAACATCTACGTGTCATTTGGGCGTCCCCCATAGAAATTCCTCCACCAACACTCGAAATAGGTGCCAAGTGTGATGGGAACAATGAGCTTATGTGGAATTAAGCCTCAGAGTTTGGTTTTCTAAAGTGGAAAGGGGTAAAAGGGGAATTTGTGTTAGGGTTGCAAATTCACTCCTATACAAGTCCTTAACCAGAGCTGATCATCTAAAGGTTTTAGACAAAGTCTTTCAATGACTAGAATCATACAAGGTCCATCTCAACCCAAAGAAGTGTGTCTTTGGGGTAAAATTTGGAAAATAATTGGGATACATCATCTCGCATCGTGGCATAGAAGTCAATCCCATCAAGGTAAAAGCCATCATAAACATGCCTCCACCAAAGAACATTAGTCAATTAAGGACACTACAAGGGAGACTACAATATATTAGGATATTCATTGCTTAACTCACCAACAAATGCCATCAATTTCAGTACCTGTTAGGTAAAGGGATCCCTTTCATATGGACCAATAAATGCCAAAAATCCTTTCAACTGATAAAAGAGTTTCTCCTAACACCGCCTGTGTTAATGCCACCAATAGATCGGAAGCCCCTCATATTATATGTATCTACAACTAGAACATCATTGGGGGAGCTACTTGCTCAAAATGACGACGATGAAAAGGAAAGAGGAATCTAATATATTAGTAGGACCTTGGTGGGGTATGAAATCAATTACACTCCTATTGAACGGGCCTTCCTGGTAGTGGTCTTTGCAGCATATAAGCTAAGGCATTACATGTTTAACCACCAAACAAATCTGGTAGAAAAATTTGATCCACTCAAGTATTATCATAGTAGAGCAGTGTTAACAGGGTAGTTAGAAAAATTGGTCATGGTCATTAGTGAATACGACATCCAATATGTTGAGCACAAGGAAATAAAAGGATAGGTAATAGTGGATAAACTCATAGACATACCAACATAATAAGAACATCCCCTCATCACTAATTTTCTAGATGAGTCACTCTTCATTGTTGAGACAGGTAATGTATAGAAGATTTACTTCAATGGCTCTTATACCAATCACGGGTCAGATGCTGGGGTATTGTTTGTCACCCTGCAAGGTTACACAATACCAAAATCATTTAGAATATCATTCCCTTATACAAATAATATTGCATAATATGAGGTAGTATTAATAGGATTACATATGGTAGTCAAGTGGAAGATCAAAAGTATACAGGTCTTTAGAGATTCATAGTTAGTCATCAATCAGGTCAATGATGACTATGACACAAAGGATGAGAAATTGGATCCCTATAAGAAAATGGTTGAGAACTTCAATCTTTACTTTCTCAACATCACCTTTTCTCAAATACCCCGCATAAAAAATAAAGCAAGAGATTCCATGGCAACCATTGGATCACTCTTGGACATACCTAAAAACACATCACAATATGAGTTCTTAGTGGAACAACTATTGGTCCCAACTTTCGATGTCCCAGAATCTGAAATGGTTTTTGAAATTGTTGGTCCTGCCTCACCTTGGTACCTAGACACTTACAATTACCTCCATTCCCATATTTTACCTGATAACTTATCCAGTAACCAATGTAAGAACTTTATCCGAAAAGCCTCTCATTATGCCATCATTGAGCATACCTTGTACCAATGAAACTTTAAAAATTCCCTACTCTGATGTCTCAATAATATAGAAGCACAAACAACCTTATGTGAAGTGTATGAAGGAATTTGTGGTGCTCACTCCAGTGGTCCTACTTTAGCCAAAAATATTATGTGGTTAAGATACTATTGGTTGACTATGGAACATGAGGCATACTGATCTGTCAAAATATGTAGACAATGTCAAGTTCATGGTGATCTCATTCATGCTCTAGCATAGGAACTAAGGCCCATCAATTCTCCTTAGCCCTTTTCTCAATGGGAACTTGACCTCGTGGGAACAATTCACCCCACTTCCTCAAATGGCCATAAATTCATTATAACCACCAATGAATACTTTACCAAATGGGTAGAGGCCATCCCCCTTACCTACATCACTAGAAACCAAATTGTAAAGTTCATTCTTAATTATATCATTTGCCGCTATGGTCTCCCATAGTCCATAATGACAGACAATGGTTGTCCCTTCAAAAACAACAATTTTCATGAATTGTGTGAACAATTCCACATCCAATACCATTTTTCAAATCCCTACTACTCATAGGGAAACAAGCAAGTTGAGGCATCCAATAAAACCATCATTAAAATCCTTAAGAAAACTATCAATGACATTGGTCATGACTGGCACATCCAACTCAACCCTACCTTATGGATATACCAAACCAACATTTGTACTCCCACTAGGACAACCCCATTTTCCTTAATCTTTGGTTTGGAGGCTATTCTCCCCATTGAGGTTGAAGTCCCCTCTCCCTAAGTATCCATGAAAGGGTTAATTGACGATAAAGAGTATAGGATATCTAGGCTGCATGAGCTGGAATTAGTGGATGAGCGAAGACAAAATCACTGACCCACTTACAAGCATATCAAAACTATCTTTGTAGAAGTTACAAAAAGAGAGTCTTGGTCAAAAATTTCGACATTAGTGACCTGGTAATAATGCAGAATCCTAAAAACTAGACAGAATGAGATAAACCTAGTAAGTTTGAGCCTAATTGGCTAGGCTCTTATGTCATCACATCTTCCTTCAATTTTAGCACATATCAGTTGTCTACTCCAGAGGGGGAACCATTATCTAAGCCTAGAAACAACTTGCACTTGCACACGTTTTACCCATAGCTTCAAAGAGCTCAGTCAAAACCATAAAATACAAAAAAAATTGAAAAAAATAAAAATAAAAATAAAAATAAAAAACCAAAAAAATAGTAAAGAAAAATAATCCATCCAACAGCAAAAACCATCTCAGTGGCACTTTGGATAAGTACCATGGTGAGAACTTGGAAAATAGGTGCCATGTGTAGACAATCTTTGCTTTGTCGTCTACTATAACTTCACATGGTCTTTTCACCTTCACCCTTATTAGTATAACTATCCCTCCTTCATTTTGTGATACCCACAATAAGAGCAGTTGCTAGTCCTATGGTTTGGAATCAGTTGGCGCTTGTAGCATACTGCGTAGAATCCATCTTACCATCCAATCCCACACAATACCTAACTGGGAGAAAAAACATAACACCCATTATTGGTGGATTAAACCTCTAGATCTTCAAGACCTAACACAATTGGAAAATGCAAAAAAAATAAGAAAACATGAAAAAAATGCAAAAAATTCAAAAAATGTGAAAATTCCAAAAAACATCCAAATAATTAGAAAACTACAAAAAAATAAATTCAACATCTTTCATGTTAGTCTTTTTCATGTCGAACTATGTTTCCTCTATGACTAGATGTAGGCAAGGTCATCTGTCGATGTGCCCCCAAGGCATTAGGTCAGTTCCTTCTAGGTTTGTCAAATAGAACACAATAAACTCATGACTTATTCTTTGCCAAATAAAGCAAAGTCAAGCTGTGTCAAGCTACGAGGTATCTACATGTATAAAGTAGGCAAGGCCATCAATCTATGAGCCCCTGAGGCCACACTAGGCTAGTCCTTTAGGGTTTATCACATTCACTATCAAACATGTCAGATATCTTCAAATAAAACAAATATTTTTTAGTCAGTCCTATCGGTCGAAGTCTGGTCAAACTATGTGGTCTTTGCATGTATAATGTAGGAAAATTTTAATAGCCCCTAAGGTCCTAGATGTTAGTACTCTTAGGGTTTTTTCATGTTGGTCATATCACATGGTCATACAATGAACAACTTGAACACAAGGTCGAATATGATGCACAATCCAATAGTACAAAATCAGTCCAACATCAAATCTATCCAATCAATCATCTAAGGGTCTTCAAGATGTGTCCTTCTTGACATCAGACTCTTTCAATCAAACCAAACTAAATAAAAAACAAGTCTACCAAGTCAATCATTTAAGGGTCTTCGAGATGTTTCCTTCTTTACATCAAACTCTTTTCTATCAAATAATTTATTTACGATATGCATTTCCTGAATCAACATCAAATCTATCAAATCAATCATTCAAGGGTCTTCAATATGTGCCCTTGACATTAGACTCTTTCTGTCAAATAATTTATTCAGGATATGCATTTCCTGAATCAAGATCAAGTCTATCAAATCAATCATCTAAGGGTCTTCATGATGTGTCCTTCTTGACGTCAGACTCTTTTCCGTCAAACAACTTATTCAGGATAAGCATTTCTTGAATCAACATCAAATTTATCAAATCAATCACTAAAGAGTCTTCAAGATGTGCCCTTGATGTCAGAATCTTTCATTTCAACTACGGGTCTTCAAGATGTGTTCTTCTTGAGGTCAGACTCTAACATGTCATCTATTCAAGGTGTTTCCTTCCTGAATCCTGACCTTGGCATTAATCGAATTCGACATTTCAATCTTCTTTAGGATGTGTCCTTCGAAAAGAATGACTAGTCAACCCCATCATCACCAAGTCAACCCTAGAAAACAAACAAAGATCTGACACACATGTCTTGACAAGAATTTTTCATTTATTCTTCAATTATTTGATATGACCATGTACCTAGCTACCTCAATGATGTCGTATGATGGATTTAGAGGAGTGACATTGTTACATGAACATATCTTGCTTTTTGACTAATTGTCTTATCTTTTTGAAATTTTTATGTTACTAGTCACCTCAAGAATGTCCTGGCAACATGATTTAGAGGATTAATGGCATATCATGATAATTGTCTTATCCTTTCAAAATTTTCATGTTACTAGCCACCTCAAGGATGCCTTGGTAACAAGATTTAGAGGAGCAATGATAAATCATGATGATTTTCTTATATTTCCAAAGCTATCATGTCACTAGCCACCTCAAGAATGTCCTAGCAATAGGATTTAGAGGAGCAACCATGTTTCATGACATATTTTCTTGTGATTTCTATTTGTGGTTTGTATCGACAAAAAGATTGGGAACAATTGGGTTCATCAGTATGAGTCATGATAACCCTTTTCTATGATTGTTTGTTGTTGGAAAAAGCATGACAATGCACACCATTGGTCTACCTCATATCATGGTATTTCTTGTCTATTGCAATAAATTTCCTAATGATGATAAAAATGAAAATTCTTAGTATAATGACAACAAAGTGACAACATATCTTTCTTTCACGCTAACATAAATCATCTTCAAGCTAACATTCTTCTTCCATCACATCGGGATGGTGTACTGTGACACACAAAAATCACCTGCATTCATTACAACATTAGAGTAGCATACATCTTATGCCTATTTTTCATAAGGAAATAAAAACATCAAAACATTATCATATACATTTGCATAACATGATATATATATAGATAACACAATGCATACAATGACTATATATCACAACTCACATACATCAATTACATCATAAATCAAGTGCATCTATCATAATTAAAAGAATACATAATCACCATCAAATAAGCATGAATCATAAAGGAATCATCAATTCATCGCATAAACAAACACATCATATAATCGCCACCAAAAATGCATCACATATATATCTTAAAAAGGGTCACAGTATAATATCCAAGATGTATATCAAAAAAATGGAGCTCGCAGACTCTATAATCATAATATGGTGTCTACAATATAAGAACATGTCCCTAGGCTAAACTCCCACTAATTTGATGAGAAGAGTGAGGGGGTTAAATGACACGGAGTGCCTGAAGAACGTTGTACAGATGGGGGCCTATCATAAGGTCCTAGCCTATGAGGTCCTAGGACACCACCGATGTTATGTGATTTGTTGTGCGATCTATTGTGGAATCTACTAGTAAGCACTTGAGAGGCACTAGGAGCCTGTCTCTTAGGAGGAAAATTTTCCTCGTATAAATCCCTATAGTACCGCTCTTGTTTGCCAGATCTGACCAACTCTCAAGCCATATCTTTAGCCGATCCACTACAAAGAGTAGAGAGCTCTTAAAATCTTTACTATATCTCCTACCTCTGCACCATCACCTGATCTCTCTCCTAATAGGAACTATCCCTCTCTAGCCACATCTCGTATCTTTGTGTGGACAACAATCCTCACCTGATCCTCAAGAGATGCTACTCTAGCCCTCAAATCAGCCAATCATTGATCTACTAGACCTTCCTCCTATACAGGTATCTCCTCCTCATCTACATCCCACTCTTCCACAATCTTATCTTGAAGCGCTCTCTCCTTGTCCCCCATCTTCACCTCTAGATAGTCCTCTACATCTTGATGTCCTATCTGCAATAACTCTAGGGCATCTATGACCACCTCTTCTCCACCACCAATGGCCTCCTCCTCTCCACAAATGGCCTCCTCCTATCCACCAACAACCTCCTCCCTGACCATCTCTTCACCAATAATATCCTCCTCTCCCTCCCCCTCAACCTCATGAATGGGTGACAATTCTCTACCCTGACCTCTACCACCTCATCAACCACACCTCCCACCTCTCACTCCTCCTTCTCTTCTCTTGTCATCCCCTCCACCTCTACCACCTCGACCACTGTGACCACCCCCTCTACCACCACACTAACCTGATGTGCTTGTACCTCGGTGCTCTAAAGGTGATGGCTGATCAGGATTTGTATAAGGCATAGGTCTATACTATGCCCACTAGGTATCATAGGCTACTATAGTACCAACATCCAATGTCCCACCCCTCCATGCCCACTACACTGGCTATAATGCATCAATATCTACCTCAACCATAGTTACATGAATCATGGGACCCCATAGAGGAACCTCCCTCGAAGATCTAGCAAACTCAACTCACCTATGCGGATCATCCTGAATCTCACCAAACTATCAGAGCTCTCTATCTAGTGTCTCTCTATGATATGAATAGTGGAAATAGTCCTCCCAATTAGATATCATGTCTATCAACACAAAGGAAAGTTTCGATACTCATCCCTCCACTACACACAGTCCATGTATGGTCTACAAATAAATTGCACAAGAATGTCAATCACATGCCTCCAATATCCAATATCTCCAACATGTGACTGTGTAATTCTCCCAGCATACCAAAATACATATGAGGATTGGTCATCTAGCTGATGCGCGATAGGTGGATAGAAAATTATGATGTGCTCCCACATCCAGATCATCAACAAAGTGGTCCCACAACTCATAAACCATGCCTCCCTATAAGCTATATCATGCATATGGAAATACATCACTAGTAGATAGGGGGCCCATGCATACACAACCTATTTCCAAAATCCTCACTAACATCTTACCCCAACCCATAGGAAACCCATGACCTCGACTATCTAGAAGTACAATCCCAAAAATCAGAGTACACAACAAACAATCAATCTGCTCATATCTATCTACAAGCACATGCCATCTGATCTCATAGTGCTCGATACCAAGGAGTCTAACATCCTTGTATACATAGTATTAGGTGATCTCACTATAACCCTTCTATGTATTGTATTAGACCCTCTCACCACTGATCGACAATCTGAGAATCCTATACACATCCTCTAATTAACTGTCACCTCTCTTGTGGGAAAATGGAAAGATGAAGTCTCTGAATGCCATCACTCGACAAGTGTAGTGAGCATCCCTTTATTTTCTCAGGTGTTGGGCATAAATGTAACATGATAAATTCCAAGATACCATATCAAACATTTCTCTACACTACTCAACCGGTCGCCCAAGCCATAAGTGGTTGGTCTAGAATCCCAAGTGTATATCATATCCAAAACAACCTACAAAAGGACAACATAATATCTTGCATCAGAAACACTCAGAAAGTTTTTCACTTCATAAGCTCAAAATAATTAACAAGAAAATGCATCATTTCATTTCACAAATGCGGTGAATAATACAGATGCATCATTCCATTTCATAAATGTGGTGAATAATACAAATATGTCATTTCATTTAAAAAATGCATCATGCAAATAACATGCATCACATAACAGTCAAATACGGTGCATAATGCAAATGCGTCATTCCACTTAGCAAATGTGGACCAAAATTCAAATGCATCATTCTATATAGCATATGAGACTTATTAAAAAAATGTGGTTCACAAACATACATATGCATTGATTAATAGAAAACAAAAAAATAGCTCCCACGTGTTTCTGAAAATGCTTTGTATTACAGACAGATGTGTCGCATACAAACACATTTGCGGTGCACACAAAGTGACGAATATGAAAAATAACATTTAAATGCCTAGAAAAGCATGCAAATTAAAATTTCAAAAGGTAGGTTTGGGGTACATATTGGCTCTCCTACGTTGGTTGGCCATCAAAAGGTCTTGATGTGATATCTGCAATGCTCAGTGTACGAAACCGGAGACATTTTAGAAGGAGATCTAGAGAAAAATCATAATTTTTCAATCTTCAAGGGTGAAAATGAATTCTGATTTTACCCAATTTCTATTTATACCTAGGGGTTTTTAGGGTTTGATTTGAACCCTAATGTATTGGACGCACTATTCTATCACTTCCAATGACCATTTCACTTACTAAATCTCATTGAAACTAATTTCTTTCACCACCATCAAATTTCTGGCTATCTAATTACTTAATTAGGACAATTTCTAATTTTTTTTGAAATTTTTAAAAATTCGTCAATTTTCCAAAGGGGGCATACCTTAAACTATTTCATATCGGGGTATGATTGAGGCATGTTATTCATTATTATTTGACACAAACACCAAAATGAAATTATGTTAAAGAGGGGAAAACTGTAGACACTAAAAAATTGCTTAGGGTTGTGACTACATTTTTCATCATCAATTCAAGTTACTCGCAAAATGATTAAATGATTTTATTCATTTAATTATAAATTAATATCTTAATTCCTCTAATTAATTAAATAGTTTTAACCATTTAATTAATTCATTTCATTATTCTTCTAAAATTGATTAATTAAGTAAATTACATTAATTTATCTTAATTACATCACTAATTAGTTTCATTATTCTTCTTTTGATTAAATAAGTTTCCTAAATTTATTTAACTATACACCATTTAATTAATTTCATTATTCTTATTTTAATTAATTAAATAAGTTTCCTAAATTTATTTAATTATACATCCTAATTAATTCATATTCCTCCACATTTAATTAAATAACTCGTTATTTGTTTAATTAAATAATTACGTCCTCTCACCTAATGTGCCTCCATAAATTAAATAGTTCATTCAACTATTTAATCATGTGCACACACTTTCTCCACAAAAGAAAGGAATTAATTTAATAATTAATTTTTCTATTTGAGCATATGTCTCCTACCTTTTTAAGTAAATATCTCATGCATTTATTCTCTCCACTTCTAACTAATAGTCTCTCTCAGTTCACTCACCCGATGGATCTGTCACCTCCTTTGGACTCATAGTCTCTGTCAGTTACACCTCTTGAAACTAATCGATCGAGTCACTTAACTATTCAATCAAATGAATCAATCAAGTTAGTTAACTATGCAATTAGGTCCTCACACTCAATCTGGACCATTCGAATTCAAATCACTTTCGACCATTGAATCTATGAATATTCTATAAAAGAAGCCTTTCAATTCTATTGTGGGAGTCCCTCAGGAGGAAATTTTGAAATGGGTTACAATATGGATTAGATTTTGGAGGTTGTTGTGATGTTGACCCAATGTGTGTGGTATTGGTATTGTCTTGAGGAGGTGTAGTACCAAGGTTCAATTCACTGGTAGGATTGTAAAGGTTGTCACATTGTCTTAGAGGGTCCATTTCTAATCATCTCTTTTGTGATTTGGGTTAGACCATAAGTTAGGACTTGCTCAAAGGAGGATGACTCGTAAATGTAAAAACCATAAGGTATGTAACTGTTTGAGTTGGTTATATTTTAATTATTTTTGGAATATAAGGTATGACCTAAGATAACATCTAAAATGCAAATATCTAGGATGTGAAAGTTAAGCTATGTTTTTGGTATATTGGCATAAATTATGACATGCAATAACTAAGTTAAAATGAAAACTATATGTCAATACTATGGGATGAGTCGCTAACTAACCAAGTTTGATGTAGGGTTCCAACTAGGATTTCCAATGATGTTTCAGGATCGATATCGGAAAAACTAAGTGATAGGTCGACTAGGTGGAATTCAAACTAGCTTGGTGAGTTTGTGGTACTCCACTAAGATGACAAAGGACATATTGTAAAATAATATGTCAAGGGAAATCATAATTTAATCACTATTTTCAATCAAGGTAAGATAATTTATCTACCCTAAGGTCTAGAATTTATTATGGACAAGGATTTCCCTAAGTATGCTAAGGATGATCTAAGTAATGCAATGATGAAAATATCTAGGAAAACTGAGGATGAACCTAAATATGGCCAAATGCATTGAACAATGAACTGGCCCTATGTTTTGACAAACTTATAACTTGTTTAGGATTGAATTTTGGATGTTTTTGTTTTATAAGATCTGAATGAAAACACATAAGACAACAAGCAGAGTGTTTGAAATAAATAAACAAACAATTATAATCCTAAGGTTGGCAAGGACAATATCTATTGGATTCCCACTTAGAGTTTCCTCCAACCGCACTATCTAGAGAAAATGACTTAGGATCTTCATAGCATTGGCTCCCCTCCATGACACACACTTCTCAGGCTTACCAAGATTTGGATTCCCACATGAACAGGGAGTTTTTCATCTCTACTATAAGACTGCATGTATAACATGGGTTGGCTTGGGAATGACCTTTCCTACACCAGTAGATAGAAGGTTTTTAGAAAATCTACAAAAATGGTTTTTAATTAGTGCACTCATTTAGGTGGCCACATAAAAGGAAAGATTATCTCCCATAAGGAGATTTTTGCTTGTCTGTAGGAGCACCCATAATACTGAGATTTCCTCAACAACCAAATTTATATACCGATTCAGAGTAGCTTGGCTTTAGCTCATTACCAGTTTGAGTCATCCCTTGGGGTGAGTAATTTTTCCCACCAAGGTAGACCCTCTAATAGGTAAACATAAAAGTGGATGTGTTTGGCTTTCTGATCACCAAGATTTCCCAAGGTGAGAGAATATGAGCCTACCAACCTTCCCAAGCACAAAAAATAGTAATAAATCCACCTAATTAAACAACAAACTACTATGTGAAATATCAATAGGGTTAATTAAACATTTAATTAATAAAGGAAAATCCTATGTGAAGACTCAAAAACATGGAAGAAAGCATGATAAAAATGGAGTTATAGATTATTTTCTTCGATAATCGTCCTACAAAAACACATATTAGAAGTTTATATTTTTTGTCTTCTATCAATCGTCCTGCAAGAATTAGGTTAACTCCACTAGATCACACATTGTAAGCTCCAAATTAGTCATAAAAACTTTAATCATAAAAATCAAAACTTAGAATTTTGGAAATAAAAAAAATTATTTTTACTAGTCAGATGCGTCACAGGTTTACCAGTTAGATGTGTTGTTGTAAGCTAAAAATGTATCATTCTTATTTAAATGCAGTGTTTCTCTCTTCAGATGCAGTTCATGATGTCAAATGCATTGTTTTGTGCATCAAATGCATCGATTTGTACCAATTCATGTAAAAAAACAAATTTTCTATGATTTTTTTTAAAGTTTGTTACTTCATGCCAGGTTCACCAAATGTAACAAGGGAAAACAAATAGGAATAATGAAATCATAAAAATAGCAACAACCAAAATCTTCAAAGTTTTTCTATCAAAATACTTATAGGCTAAAATTGCATACTCACAATTTGAGGGCATTGAAGAAAATTCAAAGAAAAGTTGAGAAGAATAATGGTGATGAGTCAAGAAAGCATGGGAATTACATGATATGATTCTTATTTATTTAATTCCTTTGTTGCATTGAATTTTATTATCGATTTGGGAATCTTAACATGATCTAGGCAATTTGTGGTTGTTGTTGTTGTTATTCTTTCATTATTCCTATTTATTTTCCCTTATTATAGAGGGGTTCTATCTAAGGGGGTTTGATCTAAGGGGGTCTTATCTAACCCTCTTCAATTAAAACCCTTTAGATGGAGCCTCTCAAGGCTTAAATCATTATATTTTCTAAAAATAAGTCTTTTCGAGAAAAAAAGAGGATGTCCCGAAAGTGAGACACACTATTGTGACAACACGCTTCTTTATTGTGTCATAACTTACATATTCATACTTCAACTCCCAAGTTTGACAAATGAAAAAAGTTTAAACTTCTACATAATCTATAATTGCATCCATAAATAGAATCATAAGCATCAAATTAATTTATTTTTTTACATCACATGTAAATTTTGAATCCTACAAAATGGTTGAATCATATAATACAATTTTTAATGTCAAGACAAGTTCATAGTGTATAAAAAAATTATGCTCATTTTTTGTTTGGATGAGTATAAATTTTGGTTAACTTAATATCCATCCAACCCAAAAATGAGGAGAGTACAAGATACCATGTTCTATCTAGCACCACATATATTTGGCACCTTACAAATTTTTATAATATTGACTTATGTATCTATGTAAGGGATAAGATATATGTGACCCACAAAGAATATAATATGTGAATATTTAAATAATATGGGAAAAAAGATAGTCTATTATTATAAAATATGGATGTTTTATGTAAATATCAAATACATGTAGTGTATTCATATGAACCTATAACCCATATAAAAAAAATTGAAAGGATAAAAGCCCCAAAACAAACAAAATATTTATGTTCTTCTGGATTTAGTAACACTTTTTATGATGTGACAACCCATCACATTACCATAGTATCATGGCTTCCAAAAATTATATGGAGTGTTTTCTAAGTTACATATTGTTGGAAGAATACCATTGATGTTGTTGTGTAACATCATGAACATGAGGGATGAGCACACAGATATATAATGATGTGTTGTAGTGTTGTCATTGATGTGAACATTGTATCTTGATGTGGAGACCATGGTGTAGATTATTGTAGATCATTTTGGTTGATTCTAATAGGTTTTGGTTTGTTCTTGGAAGAAATTTTGCAAGATGGTTTGATCTGATAAATTTGGTTATGATGGAAAATTGACTAAGTGTCAACTCTATTAATTCTGTGAAACAAAGCTCTAGTTTTGGGTCTGCACCAGTTTGTAAATGAAGTTTTCACTCTGCACTTCTAACATTATGTTGTTTGTTGTTAGAAGTACCTGATTCTAGAATTTCATCATGCTTTTGCTTTTGTTTTGAGAGATATGAGTGACAAAATTTTGGTTCGGTTCCAATACAATTCAATTGAGTGGGAGACTTAACACTTCTCTGTGGATAAGTTTTAGGCTTTTTGCTTTCAAGGATATTTTGACAAATGGAATTAGTGTGTGAATTAATTTTGGAATTTAATTTTGAGGTCCACATGTGTGAATGTGGGTACACAGTTGAATATTTTTGGTATTAGGTCTTATGCGGTGTTGACCTAATAAGTGTAAAGGTATGCAAATGTTAAATATGTTTTGGGGTGTTATATGGGAGCTATTATAGGTCCATTCCCACCTATTTAAAAGTGTTTTGAGTTTTAAATATTGGTGTGAGGAATATGTGAAAGGATTTGAGCCAACAAGTTACACTTTCCATATTTTAAATGTTACATCTAATTAGGCCGACCTAATTGATTTTATTCTTGATGCAGATATATAAGTTAGATCTTTTTCAGTGTTTTGTGGAATGTTGCAAGGGTTCTACATGTATATGATGCAAATTGATTAGAGTGTTGTGAATTTAAGTTGTGAATCTTGAGCAAAGTGTTAGAGTGATGCAAATGCAGAGGAAAGTAGAGTGTAAGATTTAAATTAGATGAAATGTGTAATGTTATTTTATTGAGCTTGATTGGAACTGTATTTCATGCATATGAAAGATACAATTGTAATAGTTCAATCGAGGCTATGATCCACAAGTTATCTATTCTATCTTTTTCTCTTTATGAATAGTGAGTCCACTTGTAGTGAGCACTTCTATAAATATACTATAACTGGTTATAATATATTGTGAGCTAATTCTCATCGTGATTTTTCCTATTTTGGGTTTTCCACATAAAAAACTTGGTGTTCATGTGTTATGAGTTATTGAATGTTTCATGATTTATTTCATTTACTACATTTGAATATGATAAGTGGATTGGATTTTTAAATGTTTGAATGGTTTAAAAGAATATTGATTCACCCCTAGCACCTCTCACTATTCTAAGTGTTCAAAACATATCTAATCACTAATAGGCCTGATATGGCCTTTTATTTGATATAAAACCATCTTACTCTTTACACAAAAAGAATTCAATAATTCTTGTCTCTCCACTAACAATAATATTTTATCAATTAAATCAAAAAATTGTTCTTCTCTTTCTTATTACAAAATTTATTCCGTTTATTTAAAATTTTAATGGTGTGGAAAAATAACTATTTAACCATGCTACGCTCTTCATAAACCTCACCCAAAACCTCATTGAACATGAATTTATCTTGATATTTCATGAGAAAGTGTGTTGACCTCTTAACATCAATAAATAATTATTATACATTTTAACATATTCAAGGTCAACATATTTTCTCTCATGATTAATACATGAAAAATAATTTGTTGTGATTTAATGAATACAACAGTGTAGGGATGAATTAAACTCCTATACTTTTTAGAAGTTGCATGCCATCATTTATCTTCTCAACAACTTGTATCAAGAATATTTTCCAACTCATCTTCTTCTTACAACTACATTGAAATAAATATCAAGTGATGCAATAGATCAATTGGGATAACATGTAGTGACTTATATTAATGACATATTATTATTTAAATATTAATTAAGCAATGAGGAGAATTAAATATCAAGCATACAAATCATCAATTAAAATAAAACCTAGTACAATCTCAACTTTTAATTCTTCCCTCCATTCATCTACTTTACCATTAGTTATTTCTCTAAATTAAACATAAATTTCTCCTATATCTAGGTTTTAAATGAACAAGATAACTGAGAGGGGGGTGAATCAGTTGTAGAAAATTAAAACATCAAAACCCTCAACAATAATAAGATCCACAAGCATTCATAAATCCCTTATTCTGTTAAAGTGATTAATCATGAAATGTAGATAATAAAAATTGAAATAACAACACCATACAAAGGACAATGCCATATTTACGTGAAAAACCCAATGAGGGAAAAACCATGGTGAGGATTAGCTCCCAATATAAGTAATTGAAAAACTAGTAGAAGGGCTCACTGCCATAATAGGACACCCTGTCCAAAAAGGCTCACAACTAGGGCTCATTTCCATAGAAAGAAACACAAGAAGATATATGAGAAATATTACACAAAGAATACCTTCTCAATGTAACAGGGAATCCGCCATAAATTCTCTAACACTTTCATAGCCTTGCATGAAAAATTGCGTACACCTTCGACTCACTGTATTCAAAAGTTCGACACTTTGAATTTTGCACTACTCTACTCAAATTCACATCTATACTTCTATAATTTGTATCACATTCATCACTCACATCTATTTCAAATCAATCTTACATCTATCTTGCTTCTCTCTTATATCTTACAATAACACCACTCTTATTTATATAAACCTCAACCTTGAAATCCTTCTCCAAGGTCAACAACTATTTGTTACATTTTAAAATTTCAAATTGGCTCAATACCTAAACATTCTCGTGGTAGTTAGGAATGAAGGTGACCCATATAAACCCTTAATTAGAACCCAAATACATCCTAACACACCTCAACATGCTTTCATAAACTTCACGTGTAGTGCTAACACAAGGTCGACCAATACTCGTGCTAAATACCATAAAACATTAAGTACACGCTTCCTTAGGTCAATCCAAAACTTTCAGACAATAAAATTAACTTGAACACGATCTGGGCTTCGGCCCATGCCCGCATGGTCAGCGGAGGAGGCTTAAGTCTCGGGTTTTCTCCCCGAGGTCTTGGGTTCGACTTCGAGGACCGGATTCAACTGATGCACTGGTCTAGCGGGAGGGTGGGTGCATCTCGAGGGGGATTAGTCTTGCCTCAGCTCACCTTAGGTACCCAAGATATGGGCTGTTGGGTGCTGGGATGGGCCACAGGGATACCCCCTGGAAAGTAAAAAAAAAAACTTGAACACGATCTAGAATAATCCTCGAACCACTTGAGATTCCAACAAAGACTTCATCAATACAATAGAAACATGGAGCACATCCTAAAGCACATTTTGAACACTTCCACAACATTGTTTTCTCTGTTTATCAAATTTTCTAAAAAGAACTTGGAAACCAAGTACCAAATGATGGAAATCTCAAATTTTTCAAATTTGAGGTGCTCATTTCAAGAATTTTGCCTCTGCATTTTCAGAAGTGCACTTGAGGGGTCAGTCTGAGTGACCCACTTTGGAGAACCAAAATTTGAGGCTTGTTGATTTCCAAGAAAAACCCATTTGCAGACATATTTAATTGACATATGTAAATGTGTGTGTCAATTTTTAGCTTCCCATGATAGGTTTTGTCAAGGTTCTGAAAAGTGAAGCTGGAGGGTTTTTGCACTTTCCTATTGTTTGCAGACTGTCAGTTTCATAAAGTGGCCTCCTGTTTGAGATTGGATTTTGCAATTAGTTAAATGTCATGAAAAAATGAATGTTGTTCTGTGTTCTCCATACCTAAATTATCTCAGGTGTCAATTTTTAGAGTCTCATGATCTGATTTGCTATTTTTAGCATATCGAAACCAAATGCAGTTTGTTCAGTTTCACATCTGCATTCGTGATAGCCTTTCTGAGTGGTCAACTTTGATCGTTAATATTTTTTGATCAACCATGTTTCATGGAATTTCCTTTTGCACACATGCTCAAGATACCTTAATTAACTTATGTGTCTGATGGCAGCTCGCTAGGAGTTGATTCACTATTTTTACAAATTGGCAGTTCAGTGAGTTTTAATTGTTTCAAAACAGCTGTTGTTTCAGGGAAGTTCAATTGTTTAAATTTTCTGATTAATATCTTCCACCTCATGACTTTTTTTTCAGAGCCATTTGTTGCACCGCTTTCCTGGACTGAATTTCTATGAATTTTCAAGTTTTTATTGCTCTAGGATGTCGTTTGACTAGTTTCCCAGATTGATTCCTGAGGCAACTTGACCAGTTTGCATTATTCTGCAAAAGAGATAGAAAACAGTTTCTAATGGCAAACCAGTTTACCATTTCACTTCAAATGCATCTAGAAGTTGTCTTGGGATGATTTGAGTATGAAACTCATTTTAAAATGAATTTTTTTTATTCAGGTCCTCATTTGGACCCGACATGCATTATTCAATTAAGAAATGGTGAGTTATGCAATTTTGCAGTTTACTTCAAGTGAATTTCTTGGAATAGGGCATTCATGTGGAAGTCCTATGTTTACATTCATGACATCATTGAGGTGTGTTCTCTTGAGTACATATTTGGCAATGCTAAAAAGAAGTAAGGTTGCTATGTAAAGAAGGTGTTAACATTTGAAATAAGATACATTGGGCATCATGACACAATTAGGAGAAAGAACTAAATGGAATTATGAAACTGATTCATAAGGGTTTGAGGTATTCTTTATTCTTGGTTTCTAGACTCCACTCATATGAAGAATATTGTTAGTTTTCTGCCATAAGTATGAAGGCACCTATACATGTTTCTATGAAGAAATTGCTAGGAGAATTAAAAGGCATTGAGGGTAAACTTCATCAATATGAAATCTAAAGCAAAAGTTAAGTGATTGTTGATGGAATAGTATGGAGGAAGTTGTGTTTGGTAGTAACAGTCTGTGGATAGCTTAGGAGCGGCTTCAGTACACTGAAAAGGGATGTTTCAAGAGGCAATGAACCAATGAGCTATTTCTTGGTAGCCTCCATACCAGATGAATGGAGTGGCATCACTGAATTATGTGCACCCAAAATGAATGGCTGAAGATTCCTTAGAAAATTTTGAAAAAGTGAAGTTTGGTGAGGAGGGCACGACCTGCAAATGGAGGATGGGAGTATTTTATTCAAACTCTTTTCCTAGGCAAAGAAAAGACCAGCGCTGGTAGTCATAATGTAGTGGTACATAGGGATATTTACATTTGTAGATAGCATATCAAAATTGTTTAAGGAATTTCTCTCTTTTTTTAATAATATGTAATACAGTGACAAAGAAATGAAACACCAGGGAAATGCAAAAGATGGGCATGAATGGTGCTCATTTTTTTTGTTTCTAAAGGATGATTCATGTTTGTTATAGCCCCCATGTTTGTGAAAGAACTATAGGTAATGACATGAGGCCGTGCGCATACACACATTAGGTATATTAAAATGAATGAGAATACCACCATTTGCAACCGATATACATTAAATAGTTATTGAATGGGCGTCTGAGACTCTCTACTAAGTTTATGGGGCACGTTGTGAGCATGAGTCTAAGACTACGTGTGGCGGGGGAAGTAGTTTGGGGTGCCATCAATGAAGGGTGCGACCTACAAAATGGATGAGTGATTGGTGGTAGATGGAAGGGCGCAACCAGTTGTTGATGGAGCATGACCTGGAGGAAGGGCATGGAGATCCATCAAAGCAATTGGAAAGCCTATGCCATCACATGCAGGAAAATGTCAAAAACCAGAGAGGTACAAGCCAGGGAATGAAGGGCACAACTAGCAGCTGAAAGGAGGCTTGCACATGGCAGTAAGGTGGGTGCAACCAGTTGATGAGGTGTGGCCAAACTAGTTGACAGGGCCCATATGAAGTGAAGCATGAAGTTTGGAGGGGGAATTTTGTGAGGTGCGGCCAGAGAGTGAAGGATGCATGGCCGCCATTGCAAGCACGGTGAAGCATGAGAAAATGAAAGATTAGGGCAACAAGGGCGATGAAGAAAGCTGAAATAAAATCCAACGGTGGAGATCAAGGGTGCAACTCCAGCCAAATCTCGGTCATTGTGCACTAGGTCAGGATCTCAAGATGCCTAGTGGATAGCGATTGCGAGATGGCGAGAGGGTGACACATGGCTATGGTGGGCCTGAGAATTCTCTAAATTTTTACTTATATTTTTTTGGAGGTAATTCATTTTTCCCGATGAAATATCAATGTGGGTTTTATTTAAAATTTAATGGATGGAGCAATTTGCCCATGATTTTCTTACATTAAAATATTTGGTGCGTAGAAAATGAGTGGTGGGTCTGGGGAAAGTGTAATATGGGCAAGGATTTTCTAAAAAATTACCAAAATAAAATAAAGTGTTGGGGCATAAGATAAAGTGAATATTTTATTTTCTTAGCACATTGGTACAATTGAAATAGGGGTGCATGTGTACGAGAAATTTTTTCAACTAAAAGTGAGAAATGTATGGGGCCGGATAAGGTATTATGTAGCATTGATTTTAAATAAATCAATGCCTCCAGTGATTTTATTTTTCAGAAATATTGGGTGAGGCTCTGGTAAAATATTTTGACTGATGCAAAATATATTCATTGTTTAAGTGGCCCCTCTTTTAAACTTTGAGTTTCCTTTTGGCTAGAAGGTGAAATTTTAATACAAATATGCTTAAGTATGCAACATGTTTTAAAAGAAACAAAGATAAATGGATTTTCATGGGGGTGGATATTTTTCTTTCAGCTGCAAGTAAGAAGTGGAGAATATACACATGGACATATTTTATGTTGGAGAACAACTTGGACAAATTTTGTTTTGGAAGCAGAGTGGGTTTGTTATGGGAGAAGAGAAGATGAATTGCTGATTACTTTTCAATGGTGGAGATGTTTCCAGATGGCTTTTCCAGATCGGTTTTAGGGTTTCTTCTGTAATTTCTTCTCCTCTACATATTATTTTCTTTTCTAATTGTAATAAGTTAGCAAGTCAGAAATCTGGAGTGGAGCTGCATAGCAAATTGTAAAATCTGTGGTAATAGAGAAAATGCAAGTTGGGTTTTGCTTCATTTTATTGTAGGATTTGAGTTTATGGGGATTTAGTGTTTCATAACAGTACTGGCATTTGAGTTTAACTGATAAATCCAGGCTCATGTCTCTCCTACGTGAAAATGTATTCGAATTTTGAATGAAGTAGTCAAGGGTTATTTTATTCATCTCACTATTGTGGTGTGTGCAATTCTGGTTTTAGCTTTAATTCAAGGACTTAATTAAACTACTTAAATGAGATTGCAGATTGATATGTTATGTACAAGGATTTGGTAAGTAGTATTGAGTTGAGGTACAAATTGGTGATATTGTAAGGCAATATAATCAGAGATATTATATGCTATGTGTTGAATCTGCTATGAACCATTAGATGTTGATGAATTTGACTCCCCCAATGGATATGGCATTGGTCTGAGTTGCATTTGTTCTTTGTGATTCAGTGTTTGTTTGTGCTCACCTGGAGATTGCTACAATTTTAAAACTAATGATTATCTTTCACCATGAGGTTGTGTTGTAATTATCTCACACTCCAAATGGTTGATATTACTGATGAACAACCAATTCTATTCAATTTTATCCCGTTCTGTTGAGCTATTAAGAGAGATTATCTGTTATGGTTAATGTTGTTTATGATTTTGCTGCGGAGTTTGTAAACACATTAAGGGATCACCCTACCGGGTCTTGCAGATCCCAAAGTGTAGGAGGTTTTAGTCAAAATCCTCGTCAGTTGGTCCAGGTCCTTCGAGCTTCCCTTGATTGGAATTGGCAATTCCATAGGTAGATTAGGAGATAAACCTAGTTTACAATAAAAAAACACCAACAAAATGGCAACTCCATTGGGGATGAACTCAGAAGTTTTGGTTGCAAACGGTGCTGTTATAGAGTCATTACAGTTTTGAATTATTTTTGTAACCAGAGGTTGAAAATTATTGAATTATTTTTCCCATCCGAGTCACCGAAAAAATGGCGACTCTACTAGGGACCATTGTTGAAGATCATTCTGCCTTATAGAGTCATGAGCTTGATAGGTCTAATCTCCTTATCAGTTGAGTCAATTCTCATGAATATTTCCAAAGAGTCTATTATAATTCATCTTTCAATGTATGTCTGTCTTGATTTGTCCATACTTCATGATTATTTCATAATACCTCACAAATTGTGAGTGGCGACTCCGAGATCTGTGCACTAGTGTGCATTATTTGAGAAAAACTAGGAAAGAACCAAAAGATTTGTAGTAGAGATGAAGTAGATTCGAGATCCTATGATGAAGTACCCTGAAAAGGTTTAGGAAGGAATCCATATGATGTCATATTGTTGGATAACGAGGTGTTGCAATACTTATGCTAGTTTTTAAATGAATTTGACCTGTGAAGAATTTCCAGCTGTTCAAATTTTTTTCCTCTGCAAAGAGGTGGCGACTCTACCAAAGAACCTAATCAAGATGTGAATATGGTTCAAGATCTACAAATTTTTCCAATCAAAAGAACAATTTGCAGCTGCTGCAACAGTTCCAGGTATTTTCACTCTTGGTTTTCAAGAAACTCTTGTTTGAAAACCATTTTTGAACTTCTTAGAAAGAAATTTGTTTCCCTACATAGTGATTTAGCACTACCAAAGGGAAAGGATGGTAAATTTAACTTTGCACAGTTTCATTTGTTGGATCTGCTGAATATAATTTCATTCCCATTGAAAGTGTTTTGTCTAGTGCTCAAATATTTGCTTATATGGATGGTTAGAATGCAGTTGTGTATTTTAGTGGTTTCCATCCATTTGTATTATCAGATGTTGCAAGCTCAGGTTGTACTTATGTCATCCATTGTCATAATAACCCTTCATTTGGTCATGCTTGTAACTATGCACAATTAGTGAACCTTAATTTGTAATATCCATGGATTATCAAGGTGATATAATGATACAAAGAACACTTTGATTCATCTTGTCAGAAAGTGTCAGGAACTTCAAGCATCTAATACCTCAAAGTGTAAGAACCCAAGAGTTAATAAGCCTAGGTTTAGACCTGAATGGAATGATAGAAATGAAAGAAGGCTTAAAATGATGGATGAAAGATACCAGTTGTCTCAACAAGCACAGTCAAGTGACACCCAAACTGTGTCTTCTTGTCAAGTCATTACACCATTTGTCATTACTTTTGACCCATTGTATTCTTAGTTAGATTTATCATGGGTTGATTACAAAGCGATATGTATGCCAAATCAAATATATAAGAAGATGCCTAGATTTGATGGGTGCAGTATTTGTGAAGGAGATGCACATGTTAAATATTTTTCCAGCTTCATGGAGAAACATTCATCTGGAGATTAGGATATGTAGATGAGATTCTTTGTCAGATCCCTTGAAGCATGAGCTCAAGATTGGTATTTAAGTTTTCCTAAGAATTCATTTCCTTGCTGGGATAATTTAGTGAATTCTTATAGGAAATAATTTGCAAGAGAACCTCTAGATCTTGTCACAATATTAAAAGAGATTAGAAAGAAAAAAGAAGAGTCAAGTGTTGATTTCAGTCACAGATTTGATATTGCTCTTTCACTAATCCTAGAAAGTTTCAGACCTAGCAATCCTGATTGTATCCATATGTATTTTGAGGCCTATGAAGAGGGGTCTAGTGCATTGTTAAATGAGTTTGAAATACTGAGCATGTAGATGGCTTATACAGTTTCAGATGGTTTGGAGAAACAAAGAACTGAATATGTGTTAAGTTTGTTGTCTTCATTTATGGGTAAACATGCTGATAAAATCAGCAGCAACTATGTAAATGCAAATGATTAGAGGTCTTCAGAGAAATGCACATTTGAGAAGGTTGAAGACAAGAGGGATGCATCATCAAGTGATGAGAAATTTGTTTTTGAACAATTCACAAAGGAAGTATACCCAAATACAAATCTGCAGCTGAGTTTTCTGAGCCAAGAACATGATAAGGAATCTCAGTTGGATTCACTCTTTGAAGAAGAGAAATGTGATCAGCAAGGTGATGATACAATTGATTATGTCTATTCTACATGTGAAGAATGTAGTCCTGACATAAGTCTCTATGATGAGACAAAGAAGGTTACTGATTTAGGGAACTCTCTTGAGAACATCAGTTTGTCAGCTGCAAATGAAGAAGTATGTGATAAATTTCATTTTGAAAGACAAGCTACAAGCAGCTACAATCAGGAAACCATTGCTGGTTTTAAACTTGATAAAGAGGATGTTTATGTTTACCCTCAAGATAATGCAAATGATAGGCTCAGTGAAGATACCCAGTCTAATGCTGAAGTACAAGGAGATGTGGATTTTTGTTATGATAGCTCAAAAGTGAGTAAGAATGAACAAGTGAACAGTCTGTTTGATATGACAGATGGTGACTATGTGTGTGACAATGTTATCGGAAATTCAGTCTCATATGATTGGGGAGCTCCTATTTATGATCATCCCATTGAGTTTTCAGATTTTGATGATGGAGACATCTTGGGATATCCTAATTTATAATTTTATAGTGCTTTTAATTCAAATGAAGGTCAAGAAGAGGAAATGGATGAAAAGATAGATCGGAGCAGTGATGACTTTGACAATGATGATGACTTCCAAGATGCAGGGTGTAATGTAAGTGAGTCTAGTTCTTTTTCCAATAATGAACTAGTTGATCATGACAATGATAATGAAGATGAAAACAAGAAACCACTTGATGGTAATGATGCAATGTATGATGAATATGACAGTGAGCATAATGATAAATTATTGGATTCATCAAGCATGTATATGGATGAATCAAGGTCATTACCCATTGATGATATTAAAAAGCTAGCTGAATCATGTGATAGTAAAGTTTCAGATTGTGTTGATATGGAAAATGTTGTCAATCTATGTGTGGAGCAGCCAAGCAGTGACAATGATGGTGAATCTCATGTTGAGGGGTGTGAATTTGAGTGTAATTAATTTTTGTTTGATGCTCCTGATCTTCAAACCATGAACATGGAAATGTTGTCACCACATTTGAAAAGCATTGATGAGAAAGAAATTGATGATTTTAGTTTCATTGTTAATGAGGAAATCTTTGTTAGCAATGAGTTTTTCACTTTTGGATCAACACATGTACCAGCTGGTGTTGTACATGAGGTTACTAGTTCATAGGGTTGTCTTCATGATTTCCTTGTTGATGATGATTTTTTTGAGCCTTCACTTGAGGTATTTTGTTTTGAAAGGAATGATGATGTGAAAGATGAATCAAAACATTTTCTCAAACCCGAGATGAATGTATTTACTCATTCCTTGGATGTTAATGATGCATGTGATTCCCATTTACATGATTCCAAGATGTGTTCTTATGTACCTGAACCGAAGTGTCAAAAGATGGGCCTAGGTTGTAGCGATCAGTACAAGGATGCTCTTGAGTGTGCATATTTTATCTTTGACGTATGCCAAGATGATTTACAGGGAACACACCAATTTGTTTATGAAAACTTTCAGTTTGATTTGCAAGTTGATTTTTTTGTACAAATTGGTAATCAGAATGAGATTAATAGTTCCAGCCATGTAGCAGAATGTGAGTGCTATTTTTGTCAGCTGGAAGAAGTTTTCACAAAGTGTGGTAATGTGCAAGATGCTGAAGGATGTTGTTTTCAGTCTGGGAATGATTCATATGATGAATGTGACAAGTTGTTGCTACATAATAGTTAGTATTTTGAAAGTCTGCCTGCCTTTCAAATGCACAGTGATTATGAATATGTTGATAATGTTGTGAATGATTTCCTGTTAGGAGGTACTAACATGTTTAAGCAGGAAGATGGTTGTGATCAAACCATGCTTTCATATGGCCTTGATCACTATTTTCAATTCATTTCACTTGATATGAAATCAAAAAATGAAGAAAGTAACAGTGGTGTGACTTATTTGATTTGGTTTCCATATAATGAATTTGAACAGAGAGCAAGTTTCTACTTGCCCAAAGGCACCCTTAGACTTGTGTTTGCAAAGGTGCAATTGTTCATATTGTTGTGGTTTGATAAGTGCAAGATGAGTTAAGGAAGATCAACTCTTTCTACAAAATTTTATTTGACAGAGGTAAATGCTAATTCCCATTTTTCATTTGGTGACCCAAGGTCACCACATGAAGTTGAAAATGAGAAGTTGAATAAGGGAGCAGTTTGAGGGCACATGACAGACTCGACATTTTGTCTACTCTCCCCAGAGATCTAGAATCTTGCTATGCCCACAGGGGGCATACATCCCTAGACAGAGCCACTGATGGCACTCTCAAATTTTGCAAATTTGAAGTGCCCATTTCGAGAATTTTGCCTTTGCACTTTCAGAAGTGCACTTGAGGGGTCAGTCTGAGTGACCGACTTTGGAGAATCAGAATTTGAGGCCTGTTGATTTCAAAGAAAAACCCATTTGCAGACATATTTAATTGACATATGTAAATGTGTGTGTCAATTTTCAGCTTCCCATAATAGGTTTTGTCAGGGTTTTGAAAAGTGAAGCTGGAGGGTTTTTGCACTTTCCTGTTGTTTGTAGACTGTCAGTTTCATAAAGTGGCCTCCTATTTGAGATTGGATTTCGTAACCAGTTGAATGTCATGAAAAAATGAATGTTGTTATGTGTTCTCCATACCTAAATGATCTTGAGTGTCAGTTTTCAAAGCCTCATGATCTGATTTGCTATTTTTAGTAGATCAAAACCAAATACAGTTTGTTCAGTTTCACATTTGCATTCCTGACAACCTTTCTAAGTGGTCAACTTTGATCGTTAATATTTTTTGATCAACGATGTTTCATGGAATTTTCTTTTGCACACATGCTTAGGATACATTAATGAACTTATGTGTCTGATGGTAGCTCACCATGAGTTGATTCACTATTTTTACAAATTCGCAGTTGAGTGAGTTTTAATTGTTTCAGAACAACTGTTGTTTCAGGGAAGTTCAATTAAGTAACTTTTATGATTAATATCTTCCACCTCATGATAGGTTTTTTTGATCTGTTTGTTGCACTGCTTTCCTCGACTGAATGTCTATGAGTTTGCAAGTTTTTATTGCTCTGGGATGTCTTTTGACAAGTTTCCCAAATTGATTCTTAAGGCAACTTGACCAGTATGCACTATTTTGCAAAAGGGACAGAAAACAGTTTCTAATGGAAACCTAGTTTACCATTTCAATTCAAATGCATCCAGAAGTTGTCCTGGGATGATTTGAGTATGAAACTTTTTTGAAAACGAAATTTTTTTATTCAAGTCCACATTTGGACCCAACATGCATTATACAATTGAGAAATGGTGAGTTCTACAATTTTGTAGTTTACTTCAAGTGAATTTCTTGGAATAGGGCATTCATGTGGAAGTCCTATGTTTACATTCATGATAGCATTGAGGTGTGTTCCCTTGAGTACATATTTGGCAATGCTAAAAAGAAGTAAGGTTGCTATGTAAAGAAGGTGTTAACATTTGAAATAAGATACATTGGGCATCATGACACAATCCAGAGAAAGAACTAAATGGAATTATGAAACTGATTCATAAGGGTTTGAGGTATTCTTTATTCTTGGTTTCTAGACTCCACTCATATGAAGATTATTGTTAGTTTTCTTCCATAAGTATGAAGGCACCTGTACGTGTTTCTTTGAAGAAATTGCTAGGAGAATTAAAAGGAATTAAGGGTAAACTTCATCAATATGAAATCTAAAGCCAAAGTTAAGTGATTGTTGATGGAATAGTATAGAGGAGGTTGTGTTTGGTAGTAATAGTCCGTGGATAGATTAGGAGTGGCTACAATACACTAAAAAGGGATGTTGCAAGAGGCAATGAACCAGCGAGCTATTTATTGGTAGCCTCCATACTAGATGAATGGAGTGGCATCATTGAATTATGTGCACCCAAAATGAATGGCTGAAGATTCCTTAGAAACTTTTGAACAAGTCAAGTTTGGTGAGGAGGGCGTGGCTTGCAAATGGAGGATGGGAGTCTTTTATTCAAACTCTCTTCCCATGCAAAGAAAAGACCAGTGCCGGTAGTCATAATGTAGTGGTACATAGGGAGATTTACGTTTGCAGATAGTGTATCAAAATTATTTGAGGAATTTCTCTCTTTTTCTAATAATATGTAATACAGTGACAAAGAAATGAAACTCTAGGGAAATGCAAAATATGGGCATGAATGGTGCTCACTTTTCTGTCTCTAAAGGATGATTCATGTTTGTTGAAGCCATCATGTTTGTGAAAGAACTGCAGGTAATGACATGAGTCCACGCACATACACACATTAGGTATATTCAAATGAATGAGAATACCACCATTTGTAGCCGATATACATTAAATAGTTATTGAGTGGCTGTCTGAGACTCTCTACTAAGTGTACGGGGAATGTTGTGAGCATGAGTCCAAGACTACGCATGGCGGGGGAAGCATTTTGGGGTGCCATCAATGGAGGGTGTGACCTACAACATGGAGGAGTGATTGGTGGTAAATGGAAGGGCGCGACCAGTTGTTGATGGAGCATAGCCTAGAGGAAGGGCATGGAGATCCATCAAAGAATTGGAAGGCCTGCACCATCACACGCAGGAAAATGTCAAAAACTAGAGAGGCACAAGTTAGGGAATGAAGGGCGTAGCCAATAGCAGAAAGGAGGCTCATGCATGGCATTAAGGTGGGCACAAGCAGTTGATGAGGGGCAACCATACTAGTTGACATGGCCCGTATGAAGTGAAGAATGAAATTTGGAGGGGTACTTCTATGAGGTGCGGCCAAAGAGTGAAGGATTCATGGCCGACATTGCAAGCACGGTGAAGCATGAGAAAACGAAAGATTAGGGCAACAAGGGCAATGAAGAAAGCTGAAATAAAATCCAACCATGGAGATCAAGGGTGCAAACTCCAGCCAAATCTCAGTCGTTGCGTGCTAGGTCATGATTCCGAGATGGCGAGAGGGTGACACATGGCTATGGTGGGCCTGGAAATTCTCTAAAGTTTTACTTATCTTTTTTTGGAGGGAACTAATTTTGCCCGATGAAATATCAATGTGGGTTTTATTTAAAATTTAATGGATGGAGCAATTTTCCCATGATTTTCTTACATTAAAATATTTGGTGCATAGAAAATGAGTGGTGGGCCCAGGGAAAGTGTAATATGGGCAAGGTTTTTCTAAAAAATGACCAAAATAAAATAAAGTGTTGGGGCATAAGATAAAGTGAATATTTTATTTTCTTGGCACATTGGTACAATTGAAATAGGGGTGCACGTGTACGAGAAATTTTTTCAACTGAAAGTGAGAAATGTATGGGGCCAGATAAGGTATTATGTAGCATTGATTTTAAATAAATCAATGCCTCCAATGATTTTATTTTTCAGAAATCTTGGGTGAGGCTCTGGTAAAATATTTTTCTTGATGCAAAATATATTCATTGTTTAAGTGCCCCCTCTTTTAAAATTTGAGTTTCCTTTTGGCTGGAAGGTGAAAGTTTAATACAAATATGCTTAAGTATGCAACATGTTTTAAAAGAAATAGAGATAAATGGATTTTCACAGGGGTGGAGATTTTTCTTTCAGCTACAAGTAAGAAGTGGAGAATATACACATGGACATATTTTCTGTTGAAGAACAACTTGGACAAATGTTTTTTTGGAAGCAGAGTGGGTTTGTTATAGGGGAAGACAAGATGCTTTGCTGATTACTCTTCAATGGTGGAGATGTTTCCAGATGGATTTTCTAGATCAGTTTTACGGTTTCTTCTAGAATTTCTTCTCCTCTACATATTATTTTCTTTTCTCATTGTAATAAGTTAGTAAGTCATAAATCTGGAGTGGAGCTGCATAGAAAATTGTAAAATCTGTGGTAACAGAGAAAATACAAGTAGGGTTTTGTGTCATTTTATTATAGGATTTGAGTTTATGGTGATTTAGTGTTTCATAACAGTACTGGCATTTGAGTTTAATTGATAAATATAGGCTCATGTCTCTCCTATGTGCAAATGTATTTGAATTTTGAATGAAGTAATCAATGGTTATTTTGTTCATCTCACTGTTGTGGTGTGTGCAATTCTGGTTTTAGCTTTAATTCAAGGATTTAATTAAACTACTCAAATGAGATTGCAAATTGATATGTTTTATACAAGGATTTGGTAAGTAGTATTGAGCTGATGTAGAAATTGGTGATATTGTAAGGCAATATAATCAGAGATATTATATGCTATGTGTTGAATCTATTATGAACCATTAGATGTTGATGAATTTGACTCCCCCAATGGATATGGCACTGGTCTGAGTTGCATTTGTTCTTTGTGATTCAGTGTTTGTTTGTGTTCACCTAGAGCTTGCTAAAATTTTAAAACTAATGATTATCTTTCACCATGAGGTTGTGTTGTAATTATCTCACACTCCAAATGGTTGATATTACTGATGAACAACTAGTTCTATTCAGTTTTATCCCATTCTGTTGAGCTATTAAGTGAGATTATCTGTTATGGTTAATATTGTTTATGATTTTGTTGCACAGATTGTAAACACATTAAGGGATCACCCTCCCTGGTCTTGCAGAGCCCAAAGTGTAGGAGGTTTCAGTTAAAATCCTCGTCAGTTGGTCCAGGTCCTTTGAGCTGCCCTTGATTGGAATTGGCAATTCCATTGGTAGATTAGGAGATAAACCTGGTTTACAATAAAAACACCAACACCAAAGATATCATCTCAGCACATTAATTCATTCCCACACATCTCTATACACTACAACATAAAGATGGCTCCATTTACTCATAACACTTTGTCAATATCTCAACTACACATTCACAACATGCAACAACTTGTTTTCCCTTTTTGATAATTTTCTCAATATCCTCGACATCTTCATCATGCAAAGAAACTTCCTCAACACATAGTTCACATCAATGACAACACTAGCCTATTGAAATCAATGAAAATGCCTTCATACTTGCAACAATCTACCCCTTTATCATTGATGGCTACACATAATGTGAAAAATCATCAAAGAAAACACAACAGCTATGAGCACACTTCTTTATGGTTTCCTTTCTTTTTCTCCCCTTGAGTAGATATTTTTTTTCACATGACTCTTTATCCCCCTTTGACATAAATAGCAAAGCATAATTTTTTTTGAAGTTTTCTCCCCCTTTGACACTAAACCAAGATACTTTCTTTGAATACCCACCCTTAGGAGTACACCCAACCAAATCAACAACTCTACAAAAATGACAGCACATGATACTACCTACTCCCCATTGGTGTTTTTTCTAGATGAATCTTGAAAATTCTCTAAATTATAGCCAATATTTATGTTTGAGATCTTCAAGATTAGTGGCCAATGAACGGAAGATGGATTTTACACTTTTCTCCCCTACACGTCAAGCTCTTCCTAACCTAGGAGGATAATCCCACACAATGTACCTATGAATTTATGTAGCCAATAACCATGTACATTTCAAATAGTAGATGAATTATCATGTAAGTGCTCAATAAATGGAGTATTTCAAAAGGATGGCTAATCCTTTAGAACACTCAAAATTCAAAGCATGATAAAATGAAAGTACATTGCACTTCTAGAAACCAAACATAAAACAAAAGAATTTAAAAGTTGTTTAAATTTAAAGATTGTCTCTAAGGTTATGGAAAGATAGTTGTGCAAGACTATTGCCTACCTTGGGCTACAGAGTCACATATCATGCACATAATATCACAATACTATAAAATAATCTTGATGACCTTCAAGCTTCTACCACATTATGATAGAAAGGTTTTCTTTTAAGTCTATCATGAAATCATACTTAGCAATCCATCTAAAAATACAATACCCTCATTACCTACTTGCAAGTATTTACACCACTCCTTGAATAGAAAGCAAAAAAAAAAGAAAACTCAATCTACAAATGTGTTTGAAGAACTTTAATAACTTTGCTATTTCAATTCAAAAGGTATTACATCCTAGACATGGAGACAATCACATAAGAGTATACATTCATATTTGTGCATTCAAGTTACAAGAGCATTACAATATATGGAATTACAACACATGGATCTTTACCCTCAACATTCAATAGTTATAGTATATAGCCTTTTTCATGGCCAAAACCTAAAGCTAAGATCCCTCTCAAAAATCAAAACCCCTTACAATGAAACCAACTTCAAATTTTAAAAGAAATGAGAAGAAGGAAAAAAAATCCTAAAGTTAATCCATTATTGACACATGGCACATTTAAGCTCCACTGATCAATAAAAAACTGGCATTTAGAAATTTCATCACTCTTAATTTTCTCTCTCTTCAACTTGTCTTCATTTGCAATTCCCATGCACAAAATTATCCTGCATGTAAAAACCATTTTTTGGCCTCATTTTCACTTGGCAAGTGCAAATTAACTCCTAGGTAAAAGCCCATTTACCCAATTACTATTATGCTTTGTAAGTGAAAGTTATTTACCCAAATTCTATTATCACCAACAAAATTCAAATAGATGATTTTGATCATTTATTTTAACTTTCTGATCCTTCATTTCACCATGCAAATAGTTTGACAATTTGTCAAACATTTATCTAGCAACCATTTGAATACATATTCAACCTATAGGCCCCTGCCTTCCATTCTCAACTCCTTTGATAGTTGAAACAAGATTTAAAATATTTTCATGTCATTTTTTATGAGTATTGGGTGTTTTTGACGTTACTAGCAACCAAACAGTGCATAAAACATTTCCAAAATTGCTTCCCAGGTAATAAATCTGGTTATGACAACTTTCTGGAGCATGAAAGAGCAATTCCCAGCCTATACAGGTGTTTGAAAATCACCCCAAAGACAAAAAATGTGATTACAACTTCTGGTTCAATTCCCCCCTCAAAGAATACATAATGCTGAGAATAGTTAAAGATGCCTCTTAATACATTGAAAAAAATATTAAACTCTAACCTTCTAATTTCTCACATACCTCCAAATGAAATCAATTGCAAGGAGGAAGACCATCACTTCTTTTCTCATACACATCCCCCTCGAAAATACGAAGTGCAATAGGAATAAAACATTTTATTAAACCTCCAGATTTCAAATGCATTTAATACATTTTGTAAATGTCAATATAAGCCATCGCTGATTTGGTTTCATTCCTCCATCCCAAAATGGAGATGAGCAATGCAACTGCCATGAAAATTTTGTGAAGTTCTTTAGCCAATAGGATTTAAGAATTAAAAATTTCCATCAATAAGCCTTTGGAAAATGTTTTTATATCTCCCCCAAAATGCTATCGTGCCTCATAATAAAGACATCGCTTGAACTTGACCATCGCTGATTTATTTTTATTTTGTCACTTCAACTGGTGATGTGTGATGATATTATATGCAACCATGTGATAGAAATAAAACACTGAGCCTTCATGTGACTTTGCATCAATACAACATTAAATTATTCCTTCCAATTGAAATCTCATCTTTGCATAAATTCCATTGCCATTTTGAATTTGTCCAGCCTCCTCAAATGGAGATGGGTGATGGAGTTGTTGTGCACTGTCGTGTTACTGTGAGCTTGAATTTTTCAACCAATAGGACTGAATAATTGAAGTTGCGTTCAATAAACATTTAATAAGTTTTTATTTTCCCTAAAATCTTCATTTCTCAAGCTTAAAGTAGGGTTGGTTTGCATTTTCTTAGCCACTTCAAAACAATGATGAGTGATGCTTGCTCCCATGAAGAAAATTTGAATGAAGTCTAAAAGTTTGCTAACCAATAGGAAAGAAGAATTAAACTTCTTTAAATTCCCCTTCAAATGTTGAAGTATTAATTCCCTAAAATAATTTTGAAACATTTTAAAATGTTTTAAATATAACATTTAAATATATTAGAACTAGGCAAAATTTAGTTTAGCTTGTAGGCCAAACGAAGAAGTTTCATTGTGCAAAAACGGAGACCCCTAAAGCTGAGATTTTTGCATGCGGACATAATCAATTATTTAAAACATGGATTTTAAATAAAATTATTCCCAACCATCAAAATTTAGATACCTCCTTTGTAAACTGGCTCGTTAGATGTGTTTTCCGCAACTGAAAAGCATTAAAATAATGCATGATATGACCTGTATTTTTGATGAAATCGGACCTAGAGATGTTTTAGACCAAAAAAAGAAATGGGTTTCCCTTAGAATTGGGGAATTTGAAACTTTCCAGAACACCAATTTTAGCCTGGTCATTGTCAACAAAGGATTAAAAAGACTACCATAACTTGTCTAGGAGGCATGAAACTAAATATGAACACTACCATATGCACCAAAAAACATTCTACCAAGTGGATTTGCAAGATGATCTCTGAGTTGAAAAATATTAATTGACAAAGAAGGCCTTCAAGAAAGATTTAGTAGGATGCAGGCCTAAGCTCTATCAACAAATTGAAGAGATATAAGTGCCTCAAATTTGAAAAATTTGAAGGTGCTATCAGTGGCTCATGTTCGAGGATGCTTTCCCCTTGCATGCATGGTGAGATTCTAGATCTCTGGAGAGTAGAACAAGTGCCAAAATCCATTTAGAGGTTCTGTAACATCTCCTCTATGTTGCATTGGAACCATTCTTGATTTTTTTTTTGGTGGCCCCAACCCCCCCAAAATAAAGTACCAGTATTTGCCTATGTCAAACAATCTATTCTCTAATGTCTCCACTAGGCCAAGTATGAACACACTACCATGGAATTCCCACAAAGTAACCATGTCATTGACATTTCCATTAACCATTATTACCATGTCTTTGAGCTTGCCACTATCACCATTAATTTTGTTAATCTAAAATCTACAAGTAGAAACTAACTAAAATCCATAACCACTATGACATGTTACCTTATCCAGCTCATTGCCATGTTTCACTAAATTCTCATCCAACTGAACTGAAAATTGGAAACACTCATAGTCCACTTGACCATTGACATCATAAAATTTGACATCAAATTCAATTTTATATACCAAACTTAATACTGTCATAAACACTTTGTTTTTCACTATGCAAACAACCCCCAAGTGCATCAAAAAGAAAAAAAATCATATTTAGGAACCTCTTTGAATTGGACACCATGACATGAGCACACCTCTAAGAATTTTTATTTAGCCACATCAAAACACTCCTTGGTGTCATGGAAATGAAGAGAATATGCATCATCAACATCCCAAAACTAGGTAAATGCACTCATCTCAAGTTCAGTAAGATAATTTGATTTATTCTTCAAATCATCATTCAACTCAATGAAAAATGCTTCAAAAGAAGGTTCAAACAGTTCAAAACTAGTAGGATCAATAGAAAGACACTTAGGTGCATTGGTAACTTCATGTGCATCATCAATTAATAGGTATGCTGACCCAAATGTGGAAGATTCATTATAATCCAAATGTTGTTCATTAGCAATTGAAAAAGCATCTTTGTTCTCTTTCACATAAACGCATTCCTCATTGAATGAAAACATGTCCATTTCTACAAAGAAACAAGCATATTCCATCTCATTATTGACTTCATGAACTATTGGGTTCACAAACAGATCTGAATCAATACATTTATGAATTTTATGCACATCAGCATTCTCTTCATGTATAGCTGACATTTCCATCTCTGCTTCACATAAGCATTCACAAGTAGTAGAGAAACAATCATGTTCATTAACATCATACTCAAAATCACCAACATATTCATCATATTTGGAATTGTGCTTAAGATTTGGGTATTGAACACACATTCTTATCTTCAAAATCATCATCATTCACAGAGTTAGTATGCTCTATTGATGGCAAAAACCTGAATTACATTCTAGCTATTCATCAAATGAGATTTGTTCATTCACTTGTGAACAAGTGACTTCATCAACATTTATATCATTGCATCCTTTGTACAAAGGAAACACCTCTAAATCATCCTCATAGGAGTATTTATAATCCTCATAAAATAAATTAGGTTCATTGTCATTATGATCCTCATCACAAGAAAATCCATCACTACGCAAACAATGCTCAAAATTTTCAGAATAAATGTTTAAATCTTCATCTTCAATATCTTGACCATTGATTTGCAATGAAATATCTTTAACACTTTCAAGTGTATCTTTATCCTTATCACTAATATATGGATATGCACATATGCTACTTATGAGTTGATTACAATTGTTATCCTCATCCATACAACAAGATAGATGTTCATTTTCTGATATACCCTTTTTAGTTGTGTGCATTGTGTTCTAATTTTTTTCACATTTAACAATATGACAGCTACTACCAACATTTTAAGACATCATATTTTGTGCATAATCACATTGGTCTCCTTCAACAATCTTTATCCAATCAAGTACTTGATCAAAACCATGAGGCTTCAACTTTTTTGTTAAGGTACTCAACCTTGACTCAAAGATTTCACAAAACAAATCAATGCATGTTAAATCCTCAGGTCTGAAATTTTTGGGACTTCCAACAAGGCATCCAAAAACCTTACAAATAGGTCATATGGTGCTTCTCCCTTGTTTCTCTTCATTTTATACAATACTTGAACAAGAGACATAGAATCAAAATTTCTCAAATTTTTCTCATGTTCAACTTGGGGCTCACCATTATTTACATCATGTAATGATAAACTAATTGTAACAACAAAAGTACTATCATCATGACAATCATTTCTATTATTTGATCCATGAATTCCATTTGCATGAGGTGTGCTGGGATAACAAACACTTGCAACCATGCATCCCTTCATCATTGAATATTTTGAGTTTTTTCAATATCCATGACAATTTGATATGCATGATGAAGTGTTGTAGGCTCTTTATCTCTTAATAGATAGCTCATTTCTTCATCAAATGCACCTAACTACACAACCAACCATGTTGTATCATTTGGTCTCATACTTTCAGGATTGTCGCCTAATGCTTTTGAAAATCTCAAAATGAAAGTTGGGACTAACTCTCCTTCATCTTTTTGAATGTCCATGAATTTTTGTCTCATTGATCTTGGATTATTTCTTTCACCAAACTGTTCTATGAATGTTTCCATGAACTCATTCCATGAGGAGATAGAACACACTAGAAAATATGAAAACCAATCCCTGACATCTTCCTTTAGAGATTAAGAAAATAACTTCATGACAACATCTTCATGGCTTATCTCATAATCTCCCATCAAATCAGAAAACTATTGTAGATGTTGAGATGTTGATTCTAAGCGTTTCCCTTTGAACTTTGGCAAGCATTCCCTAACTTCATTAAGAACAAGATTTGAGAAACCTTGAATACCATTGAAATTTAATGGTCTATACCTTCCCACAAAGAAAGGCCTTCTTTGAGGACATAGTTGGAATTGTGGTTGTTGTTGTAATGTAAGATTTAAAAATATAGAAAGAAAGTCAGAATAAAGATCCTTATACAAAAATTTATGTGATTCATGCTTATCCTACTTAAAACCATAAACTCTCATCTTTTTCAACTCCCTTTCTATTGGTGCTAATACTCACTGAATAAGGGAACAAAAGTTTTTCTAGGACTTTCAAACATGATTTTCATACATAAGATTATCCTTCTTGAAAACCAAAATATGATAATTACTTGCGTATGTTGTAGTTGCTGCAAATTATTCTTCTTGACTAGAAATATTTATAGATCTGAAACTTTCTTCACATCTTCATCAGGTTATTTTGACAGAGTCGCTAGCTCTCATCATAAAGGACTCAACTTCAAGCAGTATGAAATTCTTTCGAAGATTAATTTTGTTTTGGGTCTTCTCGAACAATAGAGTCACACAAATTATTTTAAATCTACTGCAAAAAAACCTTTTCCAAGTCTAAAAAATTCAATATCTGAACCAAATATTCAGATTTTCCAAATTCTTTACTCTTTCCAAGTGGATACTCCTATGATTTTCCTTAGTAGAGTTTCCAATCTGTTGATCTTTTCTCCAATTGAACCTTAAAAATCCTCTAAAGGATAGCCAATCCTTATGTTTGAGAACTTCAAGATTAGTGGCCAATGAATGGGAGATGAATTTTACACTTTTCTCCCATGCACTTCAGGCTCTGTTAAACCTAGAAGGGTAATCCCACACAATGTACCTATGAAATTATGCAACCAATAACCATGTACATTGAGAATATTAGATGAATTCTCATGTAAGTGCTCAATAAATGGAGCATTTCAAAAGGATGGATAATCCTTCACAACACTCAACATTCAGAGCATGAGAAAACAAAAGTACATTGCACTTCCAAAAACCAAACATATAAAAAAGGCATTTAAAATTTATTTGAATTTAAAGATTGTCTCTAAAGTTGTGGAAAGACAATTGTGCAATACTATTGCCTACCTTGGTCTACATAGTCACATATCATGCACATAATATCACAATACTATAACATAATCTTGATGACCTTCAAGCTTCTATCACATTATGACAAAAAGGTCTACCTAATTTTTTCATGAAATCATACTTAGTAATCCATCTAAAAATACAAAACCCTCATTACCTACTTGCAAGCATTTAAACCACTCCTTGAATGGAAAGAAAACAATCAAACAACTCAATCAATAAATGTGTTTGAACAACTTCAATAACTTTGTTATTTCAATTTAAAAGGTATTACATCCCAGACATGCAGTCAATCACATAACAATATGCATGCATATTTGTACATTCAAGCTACATGAGCATTACAATATATGGACTGAAAAAACATAGATCTTTACCCTCAAAATTCAATAGTTATAGTACATAGCCTATTTCATGTCCAAAACTGATATCTAAGAGCCCTCCCATAAATAAAAACCCCTTACAACAAACTGGCATTTAGAAGATTCATTTCACTCTTCATTTTCCCTCTCTTCAACTTGTCTTCATTTGGAATTCCCATCCACAAAATTACCTCACATGTAAAATCCATTTTGTGGCCTCATTTTCACTTAAAAAGTGCAAATTTTCACTCTGGGTAAAAACCCATTTACCTAATTACTATTATGCTCTATAAGTGAAAATTATTTACCCAAATTCTATTAACATCACTAATAGCATTCGAATAGATGATTTTGATCATTTATATTAACTTTTTGATCCTTTATTTCACCATGAATTTTTTTGACAATTTGTCAAGCATTTATCTGGAAACCATTTAAATGCATATTCAACCTATAGGCCCTTGCCTTCCATTCTCAACTCCTTTAATAGTTGCAACAAGATTCAAAATACTTGCAGGTCGTTTTTTGAGTATTGGGTGTTTTTGACCTCACTAGCAACCAAATAATGCATAAAACATTGCCAAAATTTCTTCCCAAGTAATAGAAATGGTTATGACAACTTCCTGGAGCATGAAATAACACTTCCTAGCCTACACAGGTGATTGAAAATTAGCTCAAAGACAAAAAAACGTGATTATAACTTTTGGTTTAATTCCTCCCTCAAAGAATGCAAAGTGTTAAGAATATTTGAAGATGCCCCTTAATACATTGAAAAAATTATTAAACTCTACCCTCCCCATTTCTCACGCACCTCCAAATGAAATCCATCACAAGGAGGAATACCATCACTACTTTTCTCATACACATCCCCCTTGAAACTATGATGTGCGATAGGAGTAAATTTTTTTATTAAACCTTCAGATTTTAAATGCATTTAATAAATTTTGCAAATATCAATATAACCCATCGCTGATTTGATTTCATTCCTCCATCCCAAAATGGAGATGAGTGATGCAACTACCATGAAAATGCCATGAAGTTCTTCAACCAATAGGATTTAAGAATTTAAAATTTCCATCAATAAACCTTTGGAAAATGTTTTTATTATCTCTCGCAAATATTTTTGTGCCTCAAAAGAAAGACATCACTTGAACTTGGCCATTGCTGCTTCATGAAGGTAAAAGGAAACTAGATTAGCGATGGGCGATGTAAAAAGAGACATTGCTCAAAATTGACCATCGCTAAATCATTTTTACTTTGCTACTTCAAATGGTGATGTGCGATGGTATTTAGTGCAGCCGTGTGATGGAAATAAAACACCAAGCCTTTACATGACTTTGCATTAATAAGAAATTAAATTATTCCTACCAATGGAAATCTCATTGTTGCATAAAGGCCATCACTATTTTTGAATTTGTTCAAACTCCTCAAATGGAGATGGGTGATGGAGTTGTTGTGCACCACCGGACTGTCATGAGCTTGAATTTTTGAACCAATAGGACTAAAGAATTAAATTTGCATTCAATAAACATTTAATAATGTTTTATTCGCCCTAAAATCTTCATCGCTCAAGCTCAAAGGATCGTTGGTTTGCATTTTCTCAACCACTTCAAAACAACGATGAGCAATGCTTGCTCCCATGAAGAAAATTTGAATGAAGTTCAAAAGTTTTCTAACCAATAGGAAAGAAGAATTAAAATTATTTAAAATCCCCTTCAAATTTTGAAGTTGTAATGCCCTAAAATCATTTTAAAACATTTTAAAATGTTTTAAATATCAACATTTAAAAATATTAGAACTAGGAAAAATTTAATTTTGCTTGTAGGCTAAACAAAGAAATTTCATTGCATGCAAATGGAGACCCCTAGAGCTGAGATTTTTTGTGTGCAACCATAATAAACTATTTAAAACCTAGGTTTTAAATCAGATTTTTCCTAGCCATCAAAATTTAGGTACCTCCTTTATAAACTGGCTCGTCGAACATGTTTGTTGCAACCAAAAAGCATTAAAATAATGCATCATATGACCTCCATTTTTATGAAATAAAAACTAGAGATTTTTTAGACCAAAATAGGAAATGGGTTGCACTTTGAACTGGGAAATTTAAAACATTTTGGAACATCAATTTTAGCCCGGTCGTAGTCAGTAAAAGATTAAAAAGACTATTAGAACTTGTCCAAAAGGCATGAAGTTTAACAAGAACACTACCATATGTAGCAAAAAACATTATACCAAGTAGGTTTACAAGATTATCTCCGAGTTGAAAAATATTAATCAACAAAGAAGGTCTCTGGGGCATATTTAGCAAGATGTAGGCCTAAGCTTTGTCGACACATTGAAGAGATATAAGCGCCTCAAATTTGCAAAATTTGAAGGTGCTATCACTCCCCCTGACAGGTAGCCATCAACATCATTCCAGAAAAGAGATGAATCCATAGATCCATTGGACTAATGCATCTCCATATGCATCTAGTTCAAAAAAGAATAGGTAATAACCCCAAACTTCTCCTCAAGATACTCAAAAGTATCCTTAGGAAGAGCCTTAGTAAATATGTCAGCTATCTGATCCTTTGTAGGTACATATTCAAGCTTCACCTCATTTTCCATAAACTTCTCTCTCAAAAAGTGATACTTGATGGATATATTCTTTTTCCTTGAATGCATCACTAGATTCTTTAAAATGTTAATTGCACTTGTATTATAAAAAAAGATAGATATAGGCTCATCATGCACTACTCTGATATCCTTCAATGTCCATCTCATCTGCAATACCTATGTGAAGCAAGATGTTGTTGCAATATACTCAGCCTTTGTACTAGATAAAGAAACTGAATCTTACTTCTTACTTAACCATGACACCAATCTACATCCAAGAAAGAATGCACCATCACTTGTGCTTTTTCTATCATCAACACAACTAGCCCAATCTGCATCTGTGTAAGCACTTAATGTGAAATCAGTATCCTTAGGATACCATAAGCCATAATCTAGAGTGAATCTTAATTGTATGAATATCCTCTTCATAGCTGCAACATGTGTTCCTTTAGGATGTTCTTGAAATCTAGCCACAAGACAAACTACATGCATGATGACTGATCTAGTAGCAATTAGATATAGCCATCCACCAATCATAGATCTATACTTTCTCTAATCAGCCTTAGGTGATTCATTATCTTTACTCAATTTACAACCAGTTACCATAGGAGTGCATACTGGTCTGGATTGTTCCATTCCAAACTTCTTCAACATCTCTTTGACATACTTTAATTGTGAAATGAAAACACCTTTATTTGTTTGATTGATTTGTAGCCCAAGAAAACATTGACATCTCAAATTGTTTCTACATATCTTCTAAAAATTTCTTACACATAGCTTCATTTCCTCAAAAGATAATGTCATCCAAATACAGAACCACTATCAAGACTTTGTCTTCCTTAATTTTAAAGTAAAGATTACTATTTGTGGTGCCTTTACTGAATTCTTGATGTATCAAATACCTATCCAACCTTGCATACCAAGCCTTAGGAGCTTGCTTCAATCCATATAATGCCTTCTTCAATTTGTAAACCATATCAAGTTGATCTGACAACTAAAATACTTTTGGTTGTTCTTTGTAAACCTCTTCTTCCAATTCACCATTTAGAAAAAAAACTTCACATCCATTTGATAAAATTTAAAGTCCTTGTATGCTGCAAATGCCAAAAACATCTTGATAACTACCATCCTAGCCACTGGGGAAAATATCTCCTTAGAGTTTATTACTTCCACTTGTGATTAACCCTTGCACACAAGTCTTTCTTTATTTCTTACTACACCATTCCCATTCAGTTTGTTTTTACATACCCACTTAGTTCCAATTGTGTTCTTGTTTACTGGTCTAGGAACCAATTCCCAAGTCTATTTTTTCTTAATTTGCACAAGTTCTTCCATTTCCTTCATCCAATTTTCATATTTTCATGCCTCACTCACTATTTTAGGTTCAACTTTAGAAAGTAAACATAGATTTACCTCAGCTTCAATAGCTCTGCTTCTTGTCAATACTCATTTTCTCTTGTCTCCAATGTTTTTTTTCTTCAGAATGATTCTTTTTCACATACTTAGGGGTTTTAGGGGTCTTCTTCGGAGCTTCTTCCTCTTCATTTTGCACTTCTTTTTCTTCAAATTTTTCTTCTTCTTCTTCTTATCCACAAGAAAATTCATCTAACAAATATCCATCTACTCAAATTGAATTATGTGAATTTTCATCAACCTTAACAGTTGCACTTTCAACAATATTTATCAACCTCTTGTTGTAACATTTGTAAGCTTTTCTTTTAGTAGAATATCCAAGGAAGATACCTTCATCAGACCTTGCATCAAACATTTCTAAGTTTTCTTCATCTTTTTTGATATTAAATTTGCTAACAAATACTCTAAAGTACTTAACAATAGTTTGAATCCTTCCATAACATAGCTCATTGGGAGTATTTGTGTTGTTATATTTTTCTTGAACTTTGTTAAGTATGTAAAAAATAGTATGAATTGCTTCTCTCTAGTAAAATTTTGATAGATTTGCTTCTTAAATCATAGTCCTAGCAACTTCTTGAATAGTCCATTTTTTCCTCTCAACAACTCCATTTTGCTGAGGAATTCTCCACCTCTGTTAGGCCTCAAACATTTTATTTTCAAATTCATTTCCTTCTCAACCATAGCTTTAAATTCCTTGAATCTATCTAGTGCATTAGATTTCTCTCCAAGAAAAGTAACTCATGTCATTGTAGAGTAATCATCAATCAAAAGCATAAAATACCTATCAACTTGAAGATTTCTTACCCTTGTAGGACCACATAGATCTATTTGTATTAGTTCCAAAAATATGGTAGAATATTTTTCCTTTCCTTTGAAACTATTCCTTATTTTCTCTCCAAATTGTCAATTCTTGAAAACAACGTTGATAGGATTTTTGATTCTTGGGAGGTCTATCACTGCATGAATTGAACCGATTCTGACTAAATTATCAAAGTTCACATGAAAAATCCTCCAGTTCCATAACCAACTATCATCAAAATTAGACATAAATCAATGACCATCAACACCCTTAAGATGATAGATGTTTCCATTAGTCCTCTTACCAACAATGATCACAGTTCTAGATCCTTTTCTAATATCACATTATTCATCCTTAAACACAATATTATATCCTTTGATACACATTTTCCAACACTCAAAAGATCATGCATTAAGCCTTTAACATATTAAACATCTTCAGTATTATGCTTTCCATCAAAACTAATTGAACCTATTCCATAAATCTTAGCTCTTGAATCATCTCCAAATTTACCTAATCCTCCATCATACTCTTCAAGTTTAACAAACATAATTTTATCTTCGGTCACGTGATTAGAGCAACCACTTCCAACAACCCAATAGTTCTTATCCTCTTTGACATGAAAATAAAAAACCAAAGTACCTTCAACCTTCTCTGAAATACTTTCCTTCACACAACTTTTAGAGTTAGTAGATGTAGAATCATGTTTTAAAGCTAAGAAAAATCATTCATTTTCATCAGCATCTCCATAATCAGATTCATCATGAAAAATACCAGAATCTTCTTTGACATAGTAACTTCGTTTAATCATCTTTCCTTTATTCTCCTTACTTTTATTGTTCACAGCTCTATTTTGACATTTTGAAGCATATTGACCCATATTTCTATAGCTAAAACATTTGAAAGGTAGTTTACCTTTTTACTTACTTGTGCCCTTTTTCATCCTTCTTACAAAGTTAGCTTCCACATCATCAAGACCTTCTCCATTTAAATCTTCAACCTTTTCTAATTTTCCAGCCTTGAAAGAAGTCTCCACTTTTGTACCATTTTTTAAACCAGGTTTTCTCATTTCAAATGAAGTTAGTGTACCAATCAATTGATCTCTAGAATAGGTATTCAAATTTTCAACTTCCTCAATAGCAAATACCTTTTCACTGTAAGAATCAGGAAGAGTTATGAGAAATTTCTATACCACCCTAGGTTCTTTAACTTGTGCACCAAGACCTCTCATAACACTAGCCAACTCATCAACTCTCTACATGTAAGTTGTAATTGTTTCATCTTAAAAAATGCATAGGGTCTCAAATTGTGCCTTCAAATTCTACAACATCACTTGTTTAACCTTGTCATATCATTCATAAATGATCTCTAACTTGTCTCAAACTTCTTTAGTAGTCTTAAGATTCATAATTTTAACCAATTTAAAATTTGAAAGACTTTTCACCAGAATAAATCTTGCCTTAGCATTTCCCTCATGTGCCTTGATTTGATTACTTATGCTCAGACCATTCTAAGGTGCAACATATTGATTCTTTGTTACCTTTTCAATCTCAAATCCATGAGATTCAAAATATCCTTCCATCTTTGTCTTCTAGAATTCATAGTTTGTACAATCAAATCTAGGTCAATCAATTTGTTTCGCCATCCTAGATATACCTCAAGCAGTTAAGATCTTCTCCAAAGAACCTTACTTTGATACAGATTGTTGAATAAACAACAAAACTAAGAGGGGGCTGAATCAGTTGTAGAAAATTAAAACATCACAAGACAACACTAGATTTTCATAGAAAACCCAATGAAGGAAAAAAACAATAGTGAGGATTAGCTCACAATATAAGTAACTGCAAAACTGATAGAAGGGCTCACTCCTAGAATAGGACAAACTGTCCAAAAAGGCTGAGAGCTAGGGCTCACTACCACAAAAATAAACACAAGAATATAGAAGAGAAATGTTACACAAATAACAACTTCTCAATGCAACATGAAATCTACCACAAATGCTCCAACAATTTCATAGCCTTGCATGAAAGATTGCGGACACCTTTAGCTCACTACATTTAGGAATCCAACACTCTGAGTTTCACACTTCTCTACTCAAATTCACATCTATACTTCTGCAATTCACATCACATTCATCACTCATATCTTTCTCACATATATCTTGCATCTATCTTGCTTCCCTCTTTAATCTTATAACAAAAATAATCTTATTTATATCAACCTCAAACTTGAAAACCTTCTCCAAGGTTGAAAAATATCTATTACATTTTAAAATTTCAAATTAGGTCAGCACCCAAACATTGTTGCGATGGATAGGAAAGAAGGAAACCCATATAAATCCTTAATTAGGACCCAAATAATTACTAACACACCTCAAAACGCTTTCATAATCTTCACATGTAGTGCTAACACAAGATCAACCAATACCCATGCTAAACACCATAAAACATTAAGTACACGTTTCCTTAGATCAATTCAAAAAATTTGGACAGCAAAATTCACTTGAACATGATCTAGAATAATCCTCAAACCACTAAGATTCCAACAAATACTTCATCCAAACTCACATTATAGAAATATTTCAACCCAAAACATTTGGTTAACCTTATTCGCACACTGACTCATGAAACATACACTATACTGTACTAGATCAAGTGAAACCTTGAATTCATAAAGATGAAAAAAATATAAGAAACTTTCCAAATTTTCACAACTTGATGCCAAACTATGGAGAAATGTAGAGCAAATACATTTCTCCCAAACCACAGAAAATAACACTGAAAAACTAGTTCACACACTAGTGAAAATATGTTACTCTACACAATGATCTAGAAAACCAAAATTTGGATACAAAAATGAATGAAAACCTTAAACAACATATTACACCTGGACAAGCATAGCATCAATAGAGAAGAAACACATAGCACATCTTGGAGCACGTTCTAAACACTTGCACACATTATTTTCTTTGTTTATCAAATTTTCTCAAAAGCACTTGAAAAACAAGTACCAGAGACATAATATCAACACATTACTTCATTCCCACACATCTCCAAACACTACAACATAAATATAGCTCCATGTACTCACAACACTTCCTCAATATCTCAACTACTCATGCATAACCTACAACAACTTGTTTTCTCTTTTTCAATATTTTCTCAATATCCTCGACATTTTCATCATGCAAAAAACTTCCTCAACACATAGTTGACATCAATGGCAATACCAACCTATTGACATCATTTTGACATCAATGAAAAAACCTTCATACTTGCAACATTCTCCCCCTTTTTATTGATGACAACACATAATGTGAAAAACCATCAAAGACAACACAATATATTTGAACATGCACTTCTTTATGATTTCATTTTTTCTCCCCTTGAGTAGATAAATTTTTTCACATGATTATTTATCCCCCTTTGACATCAATGGTAAAGGATAAAATGTTGCATTGTTCTGCCCCTTTGAAACTAAACCAAGATACTTTCTCTGAATAATCCCCATTAGGAGTACACCCAATGAAATCAGCAACTCTACAACAATGATAGCACAAGACATTACCTACTCCCCCTGAAAGGTAGCCACTAACATCAGTCCAGAAAACAAATGAATCCATAGATCTACTAGACTAATGCATATCCATATGCATCTAGTTCAAGAAAGGAGGGGCAATAACCCCCAACTTCTCTCAAAGATACTCAAAAGTATCCTTAGGAAGAGTTTTAGTAAATATGTTAGCAATCTGATCTTTTGTAGGTACATATTCAAGCTTCACCTCATTTTCCATAACCTTCTATCTCAAAAAGTGATACCTGATTGATATATGCTTTATCATATAATCATATGATATCCTTCAATGTATGACTCATCCACAATACCTGTGTGTAGCAAGATGTTGTGATATACTCAGCCTCTGTGCAATGGACAAAGAAGTTGAATCTTGCTTCTTACTTAACCATGAAACCAATCTACATCCAAGAAAGAATGCACCACCACTTGTACTTTTTTTTCATTGAAACATAACCAACCCAATTTACATTTTTGTAAGCACTTAATGTGAAATTAGAATCCTTAGGATACCATAAGCCATAATCCAAAGTGCCTCTTAAATATATGAATATTCTCTTCACAGTTGCAACATGTGTTTCTTTAATATCTTCTTGAAATCTATCCACAAGACAAACTACATGCATGATATGTAGTCTAGTAGCAGTTAGATATAGCAGTCCACCAATCATAGATCTATACTTGCTCTAATCAACCTTAGGTGAATCATCATATTTTCTCAACTTGCAAACAGGCACCATAGGAGTGTATAATAGTTTGGAGTCTTCCATTCTAAACTTCTTCAACATCTCTTTGACATACTGTGTCACCAAAAGTTATAGCCTTTGACACTTTTCACTCATTTGGACCCTTGCCTATGTATTTTGGACCTTTTTCAACCTCTTTTTACCCATTTCCAAGCCTTGTGCCAAAGTTTTGTAAGTTGTTGCAATAAATTTTCACACTCTCCTAGGCTTGCCATCCCTTAATCAACCTTTTCTTATGCTTAAATGACCCCTTAATACACATATAAATCCTATCCTAGTGTGTTTTCATTAGAAATCCCAAAAAGAAACAATAATAATACTTTAATCCCTAACAACTAATCAAAATTACCCAGGTGGGCTAGGTCGCCACCTTGGGTGACCTAGTCCCATGTGGCATAAAAATTAAAATTAACTTAATATTATTTCGAGATATTGTCTCTAAAAACCTAAGGTCGGTTTATATGGTGTTATATCAAGAAAATTAGGGCATAAATTGTATAAATAAGCCCCAAAACCCTAATTTCTCATTATGCATCACTCAACTCACTCTCCTCTCAACCTCTCATCTCTCCTTATTCTTAAGCAAGCTAGGGTTTGAGCATTCTAAGTCAACAAGACATCTTTTTTGAAGCATTCAAGGGATGATTCTTGTAACATCACAAGATCTCTCATCATGTAAAGGTAACTCACTCCATTATTTCATGTATCATGTTTCATTAGATTATTTCTATTCATTTTGGTTTAGTTACCTAAAAGGGGTTTGACCAAGGAAAACCCCTAATCCCTAATGTAATCAACATTTTCTCTTTCTCTCCTTGTGTGTTTGCAAATTCAGGTACTTTGAAGATATTGAAGACCTGTTGAAGACCTATCCTTGCTTGCAAAGTCCAAACATCTAGAAAAAATCATTTTTAGGCCCGAATATCAGAGTTTCAGAAGCGAACAACTTTGAAGAACCAAGGTGCAAACAGGGGCTTTTATTTCCCCTTCAAAATTTCCAAAAATCCTGAAGAGGACTAAGTCGCTAAAAATGGTGACCTAATCCCACTGGATAGGCCTTTCTATGATTTTCACATTTCCAGGCACCCATTTGGCAGAAACAGACTCCAGACCAGTTTTCTCAAATCCAGGACTAGGTCACCTAGATTGGCACAAGTGTCCCTTTCGGCTTCTATAACATTTTCATTAGCATTCTTGACCTCCACCAGAGCCTTCTTCAATTTCTAGCTGCACACATTCTATCTCCTTCATTTCTATAATAGTTTAGTGTACATTTGTTAGATCATTTTGTATATCATCATGTGTTTTTCAACACTTTGCATTTCAATAGTTTATCATTCATTAATCATTGCATTTTTAGTTTATCGCATTTAGGTCACTCCACACACATCACATAAATCCCCTAACTCCCCTTTTGAATGAACCCTAAAGTGAAAAGATGTAAAAGAAAGACATCTTTCCTCTTAAGTGCAAAACCCTAGAAGTGTAAGAACTTGCATCTTTCCCCTCTTCATTTTTGGTGGTTCATTTTGGTGAACCCGACTCTTTTACCCTCTCTTTTGATTTGGACTTATTGAGTATGCTAGGTTTTAATTGCATTGCATTGTGCATGATCTAATTTGCATTCTAGGGTTTTAAATTTTTGCATTAGTGAAAAGTGCATTTAGATTGCATTTTTGCATACTAAATAATTGAAACCCATCAAAAAAATTGCATTTTCATGTTATATCTACATCACCCCATACAAAAACCACCTGTATCAATCCAAAACATCTGCAAAATTCAAAAAAATCACTAGGAGGACTAAGTCGCCACTTTGGGCTACCTAGTCCCTTCAGACTTCAGAAACCACCCTTTATAGAGCTGAAAACCATGTTTTTAAGCTTTTGTTTTGTGCCAATACATATTTGTATCAATTAGTTGTGGTTTTGTTACATGTATTTTATTAGAATTATCCTAAATTAGTTTCAATTTTTTCCAAAATTGCAAAGAAAAATTTAGTAACTAAACATGATAATCATTCATTCAATGCATTCTCTAGTTATGAGAGTCTGGCAAATGAAAAAATTTATAATAGTCTTGACCCTAGACTACCTTCTATCTCTCCTATTTTTGAGGATGATGTGTTAGAAGCAAATACAAAAATAGACAATCATGATGATCATATTTGTTCCTTTCTTGATACCTCTCCTTCTAGTGATGAAGGTATCTTGTTAAAAGAAGGTACAATCATTGAACATCATGAAGTTATTTCTTGTTCTTCTCCTCATCCCCTTTGGGAAGATATTTTAGCACAAGAACATGACATTATAAACACATTTATAAAAATTACCTTACCTAGTCTCCCTAACTATTATGATCAACCTTGCCCTTCTTCTAATGTCCCTCCTCGATGCAAATAGGACACATTGGTGTTAGAAGATCCTTCTCCTAAGAGTCATAAGACTCTTGACCCTCCCTACCTATCTGAAACTCATAGTGATCCTTCTCTTGATGCCTCCTCTTCTTGTAGTAAGGCATGTGATGAACCTTTTCCAAGCTCTCCTACTAGGGTTGATAGTATGGAAGAAGAGAATGAACCCTTTGACACTCAAATATTACCCTATTCTAATCCTTCATTTCCTCATAATCCCATCGTCGATAATTTCATTAATAATCTTATGCCTTTACAAGAAGACATAGAGCCTATATTAGACTCTCCTTCCCATGGGGATGTTAATATTATTCAACCTCAACTCATCCTTTACCCTTCTTCAATCAAACCTAAACCTAAATTTACCCTCTACCCACCTACCCATAATGTGTTGCAACAATCGAGTCATAATATTGTTGCTCATACACATTACACTCACAACAACTTGCATTCCCAACCCTCAACCTCAACACCCTTACCTTCATCTACTCCCATCTTACCTACTACCCCTTACTTAAATTCACTTCTTTAGGAGTATGACCTTGTTGACCAATTAAGGAATACTCTTGCTAAAATATCCCTATGGGATCTTATTCAAGTCTCCCCTCACTGTCACAACATGATGCAAAATGACCTCCAAGAAGTTCATATCCCTTCTAATGAGCAGTTAAATGACATAGCAGCTATTATTCACGAAATAAATGTTGGTATTGTTTTTCATCAAAGTGAGCTTCCTCCTTTGGATGTTCAAAAAAAAAAATGAAGCTTTCATAATAATATCTCAATACAAAACAAAAGGGATCAAAGAGAACTCTTGTCGATACAGGCTCTACCCTTAATGTGTGTAGTGTGCACCTTTTGAATAGAATTGGAATAGATAGATCCCACGTCAAACCTACTTCTCTATCTATTAGAGGATTTTAAAACCTCGTTAAGCAACCACTCAGTGTGATCACTATACCTCTTACAATTGGAATGGCTACATTGGACACTAAAATCCATGTTATGCCTCATGAGCTTTCATACAATCTTCTCTTAGGTAGGTCATGGATTCATGCAATGAATGGAGTGCCTTCCACTCTTCATCATAAGATGAAGTACATCTACAACAACAAAGTGTACACACTTGATGTTGATCTCAAACCTAATAGTTGCTTTAACATTGAAAGATCCAAAGAGAATCATTTCAACACCTTAACACCAACCACCCAAGTGGAACCTGCCCAACACCCATCTAAAGAACAACATCTTATGCCAATCACAAAGCTCTTAGATGATGATTGGGGTTCCTTAGAATTCACCCCTCCCTTTATGGGAGAGTCCAAGATCATACATAATGAATCTAAAAAGGGAAATGTAGTCTTGTCAACACAAGACTCAGCCAATCCTTCACATGCATCCACCTCAACCACTTCACCCAATGAAGCACATAACGAACAATCACCCAATCCAAAAAAGTTTAAAAATCTTTATGGAAAAGGTTATGATCTCATGAAGCAACTTGGCTATAGTGGAAAAGGTTGGGGTGCTAATGAACAAGGAATCCACACCCCTATAGAGCCTATGAAGTGCGCATCACATCATGGTCTTGGTTATTGTCCTCTAATCGAAACCACCAAGCCTTCACCTTCCATCAACACTATCCAAAATCACCCTTCTACCCCAACCTTCAAAAGTAATCCTTTGAAACCAACAAAGGACCCTTTGCTTAATTCCAATGTCATCTCACACAACACTAATGATTCAGATTTGACATACTTCCCCAAGGGAGCATACATATCATAATCTCAAGTTCCTTGTGTAGATATGGCATGCTATACTAAGCATGACACTTCCTTATTAGAACCCCACAAAACACCCTCCACCCTCGATCAAGAGGGTTTCTTGTTGAGACTCCTCCAAGATCACTTGATCTTTGTTCCTCCCTGAACTCAAAATAAATGTCCTCACAAACATTCCTTTTGTGCTTACCATCGAGTTCATGGTCATCACACTAATGCATGTAAGGCCTTGAGTAGAAAAATTGAACACCTTAAGGAGTTGGGTGTTCTTTCATCTATGGGGGCACCTAATTCCTCTAATCGATACTGTTTTTCACCCAACCTTACATCTCCTCAATCCTTTCGGCTCACTCTTGCCCTGCACTAAGTGGGGGCAAGGGGTTAGGAAGCCTCTTCCCTCGTATGTCACTTGTCTTTGTCTCTTTCGACTTGTCGTTAACCTTTCATGAACATATAAGAGAAGGCATGGGATGTGGAGGATATGTCTTAAGTTGAATCACATGTGGCATACACCCCCTTTCATGATACAAATTATCAAAAACATATGACTTGAGATAGGGATTTTCGAACAAGCGCTCATGTCCTCCTCCTCTTTTACTTTAAAGAAATTTCTCATAGAACAGTGTGTAGCAATTCCTTTAAAGTGGGGGCTTACATCACCACTCACATTTCATTGTGTGATCTTCTTTTTCTTGTGATTCCCTCTCTTGGAAACATTAGGTACAATGTTGCTCAAGATGAGACATTTGCATTTTTCCTCTTTTGCATACAAGATGAGTCCATTTCCACTTTTCCTATCTTGGACACATTACACATGATGTTCCATAGGATGAGACACTACATGAACTAAGAAAAATCCCTTTGAACAACATCATTTTCAAATATCACTTTCATTTGTGGCACCTTAGCAAAGTTATCATGAGGTATAGCTTTGGTATGGTTTGAGCAGGAAGCCCAAGCGACATGACTTTCCCCATAGCCACCTATATGTATCTGAGTACATACCAACCATGTGTATGTTTCTCACCTTCTTTGGGATAACTCACCCTATGGAAAACTTGATGTTTTGTGGCCCCAAAGTGAGCGCATCTTTTCACCTTTCTCTTTCACTCCCTTATAATTATTGTCATTGCATGATCACGTATCTCATTTTATTGTAATTCATTCAACTTTGAATGTGTCTTTTTCATTGATGTCAAGTTGACTTAGAATATTGAATCCTTGGGGGCTTGATCACCTCCTTCATATTTCTTGTTATTCTTCTTTGTCATTCTTCACCATCTCCATTAGGCTACTTTAGTGTGAGTGTGAAGCAAGATCATACTCTCACTAAAGTGGGGGCTAAATGTGTCGTCAAAAAGTGTAGCCTTTGACACTTTTCACTCATTTGAACCCTTTCCTATGGATTTTTGGATCTTTTTCAGTCACTTTTTACCCCTTTCCAAGCCTTGTGCCAAAGTGTTGTAAGGTATTGCAATACATTTTCACACTCTCCTAGGCTCGTCATCACTTAATCAACCCTTTCTTATGTTTAAATGACCCCTTAATACACATACAAGTCCTATCTTAGTGTGTTTTCATAAGACAATCCCGAAAAGAAACAATAATAATACTTTAATCCATGACAACTAATCAAAATTTCCCAGGTGGACTAGGTCACCACCTTGGGCAACCTAGTCCCATGTGGCATAAAAAATAAAATTAACTTAATATTCTTTTAGGATATTGTCTCTAAAACCCTAAGGTCAGCCTGTATGGTGTTATTTTAGGAAAATTAGGGCATAAATTGTATAAATAAGCCTAAAAACCCTAATTTATCATTATGCATCACTCAAATCACTCTCCTCTCAACCTCTCATCTCTCCTTCTTCTAAAGCAAGCTAGGGTTTGAGCATTCTAAGTCAACAAGACATCTTTTCTGAAGCATTCAAGGGCTAATTGCTGCAAAACCACAAGATCTCTCATCATGGAAAGGTAACTCACTCCATTATTTCATGTTTCATATTTCATTACATTCTTTCTATTCATTTTGGTTTAGTTACCTAAGATTGGTTTGATCAAGGAAAATCCCTAATCCCTAACAATCAACATTTTCTCTTTCTCTCCTTGTGTGTTTGTAGATTCAGATACTTTGAAGATCATTGAAGACTTTGAATACTTGTTGAAGACCTCTCCTTGCTTGAAAAGTTTAAACATCCACCAAAAGTCATTTTCAAGCTCGAATATTAGAGTTTCAAAAGAAGACAACTATGAAGAACCAAGGTGCAAACTAAGGGCTTATGTTTCCCCATCAAAAATTCCAAAATTCTTGAAGGGGACCAAGTTACCAACAATGGCGACCTAGTCCCACTAGATAGGCTTTTCTATGTTTTTCACATTTCCAGACACCCATTTGGTAGAAATAGGCTTTAGACCAGTTTTCTAAAATCTGGGACTAGGTTGCCCAGATTGGAACAAGTGTCCCTTTCATCTTCTGTAGCATTTTCATCAACATTCTTGACCTCCATTAGATCCTTCTTTGAATTCTAGGTGCACACATTCTATCTCTTTCATTTATGTAATAGTTTAGTGTACATTCTTAGATGTTGTTGTATATGTTTGTATATCATGATGTGTTTTTAGGAACTTTGTATTTCAATAGTTTAGCATTAATCATTTCATTTTCAGTTTATTACATTTAGGGCACTCCACACACATCACATTAAGCCCCTAACTCCCCTTTTGAATGAACCCTAAAGTGAAAAGGTGTGAAAGAAAGACCTCTTTCCTCTTAGGTGCAAAACCTTAGAAGTGTAAGAGTGCATCTTTCCCCTCTTAATTTTTGGTGGTTAACATACTTTGAATGTAAATTGAAAGTGCCTTATTTTTTTGATTGGTTTGTAGCTCAAGGAAGACATTCATCTCCCCAAACATTGACATCTCGAATTCTTTTTGCATCTCTTCTTCAAATTTCTTACACATAGCTTCATTTCTTCCAAAGATAATGTCATGTACATACACAACCACTATCAATATTTTATATTCCTCAATTTTGAAGTGGGCAATCCCATAATACCGGTCTACAAGTTTTGGTCAAATTGGACACTGAAGTGATTTTTTCTAACTAAATCTTCACTTTCAGACACCTATAGCAGGTAGACCGTGAGGAATTTGAAGATGATGCAAACCAGTGATTTGTGACATTTTGTCTGTAGATTCTAAATATATTTTTTTCAAAAATTTTGGAATTAGATTGCACTTCTTTTTCCAGCTCCTTCAAATTTCTATTTTTCAGTAAACACCATTTTTAAGGAGTGATGCTCACCATGTAACACATAACCTTTTTTCCATGAAGGATAAAATTCTATTTTTTTCAAATTTAGATTTCTAACTATGATATCTAGTGCTTCCGATTAGTTTCATAGTGTTTTATTGAATTTATTTTCCTTAATCAAGTTTTGAAGTCAAACCAATTACAATTCAGACATAGGAGGATTGTATAGCACAACTTTTTTTGTATGTATCGAAACTGAATTTTTTTGGTTGGATCAAGGATTCAATATCTGATGCACTCATATTTTTTAATTTTTGTTTTTTGATAATCTTCTATATTTCCACATGTGCAGAACATAGACCTTGATTTTCAATGAAAAACCTATGTTTAATAACACTAAAAAACAAATACATAATAAAACCAAAACATATTAAAATTATATTCATTGGATAGCTCGTTCTGAGGACTACCACATCCATTTGGGTTTGTGAAGTCTCCTCCATTTTCATCCTCAACTTGAGCTTCAAAGGGAAAAATTCTAAAGTTTTTTGGTGCCAGAGGGTGAGAAGGTGGGAAAAGGGGGCTTCAAGTGAACCAAGGGGTTTTGAGAAAACCCCTAGGGGTTCACTCAAACCAAGGTTCGAGTGAACCACTTTGGTTTGAGTCAACCCCCTTTCCACAACCATTTTCTTTGCTCATTTTGTCAAGAAATGTGGGACCCAACATTTAATGGGTTCACTCGAACCAAAAGTTCATTCAAACCCCCATAAACCATTTTTTTTGTATGGGGTCTTTTTTGCAACTTTTCCTTTCTTGGGGTAAGTGCATGGATCAGTGACACAATTTTTGTCTCTTAAGATGCCACTTTCTTTTGAAATCAGCAAAATTTGAATTGCACAAGAAAATAAAGATAGTTACACTCAAAATTTTAAGATGCAGCAAGAAGAAAAGTTGAAGTGCTGCAAGTCTAGTTTCTAAGCTACTAATGTTTTTTGAAATTAATGAATATTAAGGGTCTCAAAAAGGGGGGGGCGGCAAAATAGGTCCTGTTTTTTAAAAGAAAAATAGCATAGCGCTTGAGGGCTCCCCCCCTTTTTTTTTTTTTAGATTTTCAAAAATCCCAATGGTGAGAAATTAGCTAACACCATGTAGTTTATCCTCATTCTTTCAGATAATTTTTTTAATGAATACATAATTTTTATGAATTTTCAAAGTGGATACATCTTGAAAAGCTTAAATTTGAGTATGCTCCCCCCTAAATTTTTTGAAAAATAATCGAATTTTTTTTTTTGTCATCATGTGTATAATGGAGTCTAGTTTAAAAAAATGTAATTTGTTTCACATTTCGATGAACAAGTAAAACTCTATCTTAAAACTAGCACATGTTAGATTTTGACCAAAAACAAAGGTATTTACAATAGAAGCCATGAATCAAAACCTTTACTAAATCAAAATGGAAAAAGAATTATATATTTAGATAGCTAAGAGAGAGGTTAACACTATCACAATTTTTTTATCAACTTGCAATGAAAGACATGCAAATGAGATGGGCAACATGGAGGAAAATATGAGAAAATTTGGCACCCTTTCAAAAAAGCATGTCTTTTTCATGAAATGGTTGTCAAAACCTTTGGGTCGGATGGCCAATTAAAAATCCAATCCATTGGGTTGGTATTTCCCAATGCAACCTATTTGGCTAGTGCCAAATTTTGTGCTCACCAAATGTTATTCATGACTTTTGGAATGCATTTTTCTAAACTCTTTGATTTTCTCTTTCTCTGTTAGGGAAACTATATACATGAAATAAAAATTTAAGTATATAGTTGACATTTACATATGGACATTTAATTTCTTATAATTTAAGTTATATTTCATGCATATAGGCAAGATTTTTGAGAGTGGTTTCAGATCTCTAGGAGTTATAATGCAAATTCTAGTTTTTGGAAGATCTTAAAAATTACAAACTTAGTCAAATTTCAGTAATCAGCATGCCAATTTTCAGTAATCAAGAGGTCAAATTTCAATAATCGGGAGGTCAAATTTCGTATTTATCTCTCTATCTCATTCACTTTCATCTCTTATTCTCTAGACCTCTCTCTCTCACTATCTCCATCCCTTTATCTAACAATATCTCCCTTGAGCTCAAGAACTACATCTCTACTTGTCCATCTCTCTCTCCTTCCCTCTCCAATATCTATCTCCCTCCCTTCTTCCCTCTCTACATTTCTCTATCCCCCCTCCCTCTCCTTTTATCTCTACTATATATCACCTCTCTCTATACCTACCTATCCCTCTCTCCCTCTCTCTCCCCTCTTTCTCTCTCACTCTTCGCTTCCCTCTCTCTCCTTCCCTCCCTCCCTCTCTAATTTTCTCTATCTCCCTCTCTGTATCCTCCCCTTTATACTTCTCTCTATCTCACCTCTCTTTCTCCCCCTCTCCCTCCCTCTCTCTTCCTTTCACCCACCTTTTCTCTCTACTTCATGCTATTTAACCTATCCCTCTATACATCTTTCTCTC
>CM021105.1:219282128-219321925 GCA_007115665.2 Sequoiadendron giganteum | reverse complement strand
AAACTTTAATAGTTTTGTGGAGCTATGAAGTCCTTTTCCTATCTTGCACTTCCAATTTTTCTAGACCGCTCTCTACTTTCTTGGCAATTTAGGTATACTTTTCTAACCCTACTAATTATTTGATCTACATTATTGAAGCACTCATTAGTATTCATGCTTTCTAAAGTGGGGGAAAAATGTATAGGAGCGAATTTTCACCCCTAATGAAAATTCCCCTCTTACCCCTCTCCACTTTAGAAAACAAAAGCCAAGGGATTAATTCCACATAAGCCTGCTACTCTTCACCCACTTTGTGCCTATTTTGAGTGTCACTGGAGGAATTTATGTTCAGAACACCTATGCAAAACATAGATATTTGTGTTGCATTCTTACATCCCTAGCATATTCCTGTGGTTGGATTCTATAGAGACATTACACTTCCTATTAGAAGTCAAAGTGTAATGCCTCCCTTTAGTTGGTCGAGCCAAATATGGTTCTTTCTTTCCTCTTTTCTTCATATTAACCTCTCATTCATCCATTTTGATCTCTTGGAAGATTACACCAGCGCAAGATCATCTTGAGACAATCTCACAACATTCCAGCACATTTACATCAAGAATTACAACAAAATTCCATCATTCCATCACTTGAATAGAGAAAGAATAGGACAAATCCATGGAAACAAAGGCTTTAGTTCCTCTCATCTTTCTCTTCCACTAGCCTTGAGCGCTTTGGATGAAGGTGGTAAGATCCTCCCTCATCTTCTCAGTTACTTGGTTGAGTTAGCACATTACTATTTTGTAGTGTTTTGTGTACTTTCCTTGTATTTCCTTCTATATTGCATTATTTATACATCATTGAAAACCTGATTGTTCGTGGAGGTGGAGACATCAAAAAAGAGATCTAACTAAGGTAGAACCCTAAAAAATTGCCAAAATTTTCCCTCTTTTTCTATGTAGGTGGATAAATCTTGGAGCAAGCTGGTGAGACATTTATTGTGTGAGATCATCTTCATCACCCTCATGATAATATACTTCGTTTATCACATTCATATTTATGTTTCACATTTCAGAGAGTTTTTCTACACCTTTAGAAAATCTTAAACTAGGTTGTTAGTTTGTTTCTCAGATGTTAGACCTTGGCCCCCTATTTTGCTGGCCATACAGATGCTAGAGCACCTGAGAGACACCAACGCTCTGTACTGTCATCCTAGAACCATGATTTTTTCCTCTAACAAAGAACTATATGAGATAGAGAGTTTACCCTAAAAACTGACTCGCCTAGTCTCCTTTCAACTCTTTGAATTGCAGAGTGATTGAAGGACCTCATATTCCTCATCATTCTCATCCTGCCTATCCTAACACTCCTTTAAAATAAGGTACGTTAGGGTAGTCATACTTCTCTTGACCTTTCCTGACCTTGGGCCTTGTAGTGGTTGGTGCCCCTCTCTTTCATTTAGGATTTTCAAAACCTAGGTGCATGTACTTGAGTGATATGGAATATTTTAAAGGCTACAATATCTAATATAAGAAATCTACTCACAATGGCATGTGGGGGTGAAGTAGATGAAAGGTTAATTGTTGCTTCCTATTGAAAATATTTTGAGAACCCAATGTATGAATAAAGTTTGTATGATTTTTTTAAAAATTATTAGTACCTACACTATTGGGTTAATGGAGTCGAGAGGTGGATGATGATTATAGAGATAGCCTTTTGTGAAATGTGTAGATCTATGTTTTTAGCTTAACTGAAATAGTTCGACACTTTTAATGTTTGCACTTTGTGCAAATGTGCAAGTAGGTCATTTATTTAGACTCTTATTGGTGAACATGGTGATATCCCCTTATGCTATTGTGAAGTTGTGAAAGAATTTAATTCATATGTGAAGGGAAATCTATTAAGATGATATTTTAAAAGGAATTTAATCCAAACAAGAACCTATTAAATAATAACTCTTAGAAGGAATTTTAACTTTTATGCGCACTGAAACCAATCAACAACACCACACAACTACAATAAATTTCTATTTACAAATCAAATGTATATCCACGCATTCAGTTTGAAAAACATAAACATTCAATTTGAAGACAACCAAATAATATTTGAGCATATGAATCCAAACAATAGTTGAACACTTCAAAGAAAATCAATACTTATGAGTAACCTTCTCCATTATATTAATCTTCAAATGATAAGCATTATAACAATAATTTCTAATATGAAATAGATGGGAAATATTTGCAATCTATCTTTGTATATGCCTATTATAAAATGAAAATTATGTGATGATGATTTACTTCAATCATCACACATTCAACATATATAGAAATATCTTTAAGAGAGTGTACCTCTTCATAAGTGTCTTTTGGAATTAATAAAAATGAAACATTAACAATCAGGCTCTAATGAGCCACAAATGAACTTGTGCTATATCATCTAAATATTCCTAACTCAAGTGTGTATCAATATCCTCTATAATATTCTTCACAACAATCTCCATAATTACCATCATCTCCAAATGCTTATAGGCCTCTTCTAATGTTATATTTTCATTCTTAGCTACTTCCAAAGCTCCCTTTAGTATCAGTTGGCACTCTTTAATCCATTCATTTTGAAATTTTAATTATCCATTATCTTTGAACAATGTAGGCACACCTTCCTTTGAAGAATCAATAAAATCCTTGGCATCTGCTTGAAGTTCCTTATAGTAGTCCTTATGCTTCTTTACCATGTCCTCAGTAGTTGTAATGGCTCTAGTATCAGAAGTGTTTTTCTTTTGTATTTCTTGGAGATTTTTATAAAGCCTATCATTCATCCTTTTATGTTCTTGAAGGATAGTGTGGCTCTTGGAATGGGTTACCCAGAACTTATCCATCCAAATCATCAGATTTCATTTGAAATATTGCATAAAGCATCTCAAATTAGGCCTTGATCACTTGATTGTGTACTTTATGATAAATCATTTGTATTTCATTCCTTTTTTCATTTGATTGTGAACTTTATCCTTTATTTATCATTCTATTAGATCCTTTGAATGTTCCATTGACTGTGTCTCTAAGGAAGTCATTTTATTTGGGCATTCTGTCACTATTCAACTTGTACATATCTTGTTTTTTTATCAACATTTGAATATGAGCCTTGTTTAATTTGGCTACATTTATTCCAATTTTATGTATAACCATAGGATTAGTTTATCCTAATTTTAATGTCATCACAAGACCAAATTCCTTCTTAGCATCAATAATCACATATTATTTATGTGGGCTGTAGAGAGCCAAAATTTTAAGAGAACTTTCATCAAGATTGTATCTTGACCCAATGTATACCTCTGCTACCCCTTTTGGACTGATCTTGTGCTTGAAACCATTATTATGTAAAAGAATATAAAAAACAAGAGAAGAGTTTAAGTCAAAAATAGGAAAGATCATCACACCAGACTCCTCTAATAGTTTTCTTCTTTTCTCGGGAGTCATGTTGCTCATTTCATTCTCTACATCCACCTTCAATGTGTTAAGAAACCAGATTTCATTACTAGGTGTGATGTTTGTGACTAATTCCATTATTGTTTTTTCCTTTTGTTTGTACAAAAATAATTTAAATTCAAGAGTTTTCATGAATTTGTCATCTCAGACAAAGGATTTATAGGCCAAATGCCTAGTATTTGTATGAGATGGTTCCCAAAATTGTTGTTCTTTGTTTGGAGGTTGATTTTATTCAATTCTCAACTTGTGGATCTTATCAAGTTGGCATTGGGTTTTATTTTTATTAGAAGATTATTCACTACCAGAGGACAATATTTTTGCTTCTTGTATCTCCTTCATATTTTGTTCCATTTATCTATTATTGTTATCAATTTCCAATTCAGCCTCCTTTTCTTCCATATTCTTGATAGGATCATAATGAGGATATGGTATGCGAACATATCCACCTAAATTATTATTTTTCCTTGCAAATTCAATAAAACCTTCAGGGTCAAATCCTTTCCTTCATGCAACCTTCTTCATATTGAAATGTGGAAATTTATTAAAATGAGATCATAACCTTCCTTTGACACCATAGTGAAATCTCCAAAATGTAATGTACTAGGCATGAATGATTTTTTTCATATGCACTCAAGTTCATGACATTGGAATAATCCAATTTCTTGAAAATATGTAGATATACAATCCTATATGGCATAGTTTTGGGTAATAGGAAAGTTAAGTCTTCAAAACCATAAACACTGATCATAGTGAAATCAATATAACAATACCAATCACCCCAATTATGACCTAGAGTTGGTGTTCTACTGAAATCCTTTTGCCTTAAGAATATTTTGATTTCATTAGATAATGAATAATCATAAGGGTGATTATAAAACCTAGAGTGCCTTGAAAAAGTATTCGTCAAAATAAATAAAAATTGGAATTGATGAACCTACTATCCCAAATGAAGGTCGATAGTTGTATCGGTAATGGCTGGCCCACTTTAACAAAATATTTTACTCCTAATTCCTCTAGCCACATTCCTACTTCTTTCCCATAGTATATTATCGTGTACATGAAAGGGGAATGATGTTTAAAGTGCATTATGGGAGAAGCATTTTTGATATTTGTCAACCGTGAGTCAATCCCTCTAGCAATGTTTGAAGCATAATCAAAAGGTCTTGCATAATGAAATTGTATGTCTACAGTGATGACCATTGGCCCTAAAGACATAAATTTACAGAACTATGTTCCCATTAATCGACCCATTGAGAAGTAAGTTTATTTTAAATTGGGCTCAAACAAATCAACATGGAAGGGAGGTCTGTTACCCTACTCAAGTGGTACTAGGTTATTTTCTTTTTTGGGCTTCTCTAATGGTAACCTCCATCTCTTTTAGGTGGTTTGCATTATCTAGTACTCTTTTTTCCAATTCCTCATGCACTATGGGCTTGTCCCATGTGTCATCCAAGCCAAAAATTGCATAAAGTTCAATTTTCTACACATGTATGAAAGATTCTCCTTGTGTATTCTAAATGGATTTAAGGTCTGAGTTCTAATTTTTGTCCAAAAGTCTTATGAGGTCTATATTTTGAAACATGTTAGGAACAACTAGTTTCCCAGATTTAAATTCCACAGTTTGAAAACTAGTTCAAATCTACTCCTTCAACAATAATGAAACATGAAAAATTTGTATCCCTTAATAGGGGTCCACACATCACCTACATGTTTACATTTAGCTTCTAATCTTTCTACATTGGTCGTAAATTGTGCAAAATTTCAAGATTTTTCCCCTAAACCAAGCAATTGGTCAATGAAGTCTTCATTTAGTTTCTATTCATTTGTTTTCAATTCTTACCCCATCTCAGTTTTTTGTTTCTTATTTTTAGACTGGTTACTTTCACCTTGTTGCTTTTTTTTTTCACTTTTGTAGAACTTACCATCTTACTTCTCTACAAGATGGTAGAATTTAATTACAATCTATCAATGGTAGGGATATTTTGTATGCTTACTTGTATATTTTCCATGCACTTAATTCCTTAACTTCTGCTTAATCTCTCATCGTTCTTCACTACAACTTCTGAAAATTATTTTGGTTCAATATATTTTCAGTTAGAAATGTTTATATAATGCTTATTTATGTGGCCATTAACATCTACCACTAAAAATTAATGCAATAGGTTTTTTGAATTTCAAAATGTTAGAGCGATACAGTAATATTGCATCCATGAAACCCTTATAGTTTCAGCATTATCTATGTGTTTTATGGGGCACCTATCCTTGGATATAATTTCATAACTGATTGTCAAGACATAACTAAATGTCCCTTCCATATGAAGTGTCCCTTTAGTTCTCATACTTAGTCAAGAATACCACTTAATACTTTTATCAATTTTGTACGACTGGCTTATCTCTTATTCCTCCACTCTTATTATTTTGGGGAGAACATTATTAATTTTATCTGATATAGAGGTGGTCTAGATCATTAGAAATCCCTTTGATCATTGCTCGGTTTGTTTCCATAAAATTGTGACCATTCCATGTTACCATCAGGCTAACATGTAACATCACCCAAAGAATAAAATGCCTCTATGATGTATTTTGTGTCCACAATGTATTTCCTCTACCGCTTCATTCATTTGGATAAGTCGGTGAGAATCTCCCTGAAAACTTCTCTCATTAGCATAACCCACATAATCATGGAGATCTGAGGAACCCACTCAGATCATACATGTCTCTCTGATAAAATGGTTCTTCTATTTTATCAGTGAAATTATATTTGTTTCTTCTCGATGATGTTTCCATAGGCATGATACATGAGCTCAGTATGATTTGAAAAATTAACTCTCATCACCTTGCTCTTACTGATAATTTCTCATCGATGAAATGCTAGGTATTATCTTCCAAATTATGTACACCTATTATCTTTAGGGCCTTTGATCACTGTAACTTGATTCACCTCTTCTCGATGTGCACTAAATATCCAGATGAAGGGCTATAACTTTCTGACTGAAAAGACATGCATATGATCTTCTTGATAAGTACCAATTTATCTCTAAGCTTTTTCTTAACAATGAACAGAGATATACCTACATGTCAAAGGCCATACTAATGGTATCATTATTTAAAATGGTTTGTAAAATGGATATTGTCACACAAATTTCAAAAATTTGTATTGATCATGAAATCAAGGTGTGGAAAATTTATGTGGTGCTTGGAAGATACGTGGGTGAAGGATAGTGAAAAAATGTGATATTTTTCCAATTCTAATAGTGGCTTCAATTGGGGATATATACCCCTTGTGGGTGTAGCAAGAATCAAGGTCTTTGAGGAAGTAGACAAAGTTTCTTATTTATAGGGTATGGAAATGAAAGTAAATTACAATCTTATACTACTATGCATGGAAAAAAAATATTTTAAGAGGTTTCTCAAGAATTTTCCATGCATTTGAAATTCTGAAACTTCTCCTAGACTACTATGCATGCAAGAGTAAGAGAATAAATATTTCAGGAATTATCCATGTAGTGGCAATTTTGTTCTTCTCCTGTTATGTTTTGGAGGTAATATGAATCTTCACCACCCTTGCCAACAATAAAAAATGTTCCTAACCATAGCGCTTCAAATTTCCCATGCTTTCGTTTGTCTTCATTATTAGCATTCCACATGAGAATCATGCCATTTAATTCAAATTTTCTCTCTTTGGACTTTTTATCATATAGGTATTTCATTTGTAATTACTTCTTTTTATTGTGTTGTTGAGCTTGATCCTCGACCTCATCAAGTTCCATTAACTTTTCCATCATGTCCTCCATAGGTTCAGGAACATCTAAATCTTCTGTCAAGATGAACTTACATACTGGTAACAAATTATGTAAAGGGAGACTAGCTTACGTTCCATATACAAGTTCAAAAGGTGATTTTCCAATGACCTTTTCTACAATGATTCTATTTTCCCATAAGGCTAGTGTCAAATTGGAATCTTGTTGCTAGATTTAGCCTACCTATTTTCCTATGGGTGATATGGTGAAGAATATGAGACTATTATAACATAGGATTGAAAAAATACTTTGAATTCATCTAATCTAAAGCACATCCCATTATCAGTGATAATTATTTTTGGTACTCCAGATCTGGTGATGATATTTTCCAATAAAAGATTTTTTACAAGCTTGCTAGTTGCTTGTTTGGTAGGTACAACTTCTACCCATTTTGTGAAGTAGTTTGTGGCTATTAGTATCCATTTATTTCCTCCACTATATTTTTTCACAATCTATCCTATGAAATCAATCCGCCATTGTTGAGATGGAGGCTCAACTTGGAAATGTCTTAAAGGAAATGCCCCTTGATAATTTAACTTCCAAGAAAACCTCTGGCACGCTTCACATCTCCTTGTATAATCATAGGCATCATTGAAAAATCTATGCCAATAGTATCCTACCCTTAACACCTTATGTGTAGTATTTTTCATCGAGAAATTACCTCCACATACTCCTTCATGCATTTCCTTCAAAAAATTCCTTGCTTGATTTTCATCTAGGTATAACAACAAAATACTATCCTTATTTTTCCAATAGAGGTCCCATTTAATTAATACATACTTTGAGGCCTACAATTTAAGTGTACTTTTCGTTTTATCATCAAATCCTTTAGGAAATTTCATATGTTTAAGATAACACACAATATCAGTGTACCATTGTGTGTGCTCTATACTAGTAATCATGTTATATTCATTACTCAAATTGCACACTTGGGCAACTTCAATATTTGTTTCAGCCATTAATTTGGCTAGTCCTTGTCCTCTGGCTAAATTTTTGATTCATATCTCTATTTCAAACTCTTGAATTCTATTGATCCATCTACATCTCCTCCTAGTGACCCCAACTTGTTCAAACACATATTTGACTATAGAGTTGGGGATATATACAATTATTTTCCCCCCTACTAGATAGGGTATGAAGGCTTTCACTACTTTTACTAGAGAAAATGTTTTTTTCCTTTAATATGATAATTCAATTTTTCTCCTTAGAGAGATTTTCTAAAAAATGATATAGTTTGTTCATTTCCCTCATCATTATTTTGTAACATTATTGTAGCAAGGGTGTGGTATTATGTGAATGAGAATATTTGGAAGGGCTTACTAAAATCAGGGGATTTCAACACTGGTGCTTCCTTAATTTCTATTTTTATGGATACAAATGCATCAAGTGCTTTTGCAATCCAATTTATTTTAGTCCCCATTTGCAACATCTTCAAAATGGGCTTGACAATTTTAGAAAAGTTTGAGATGAATCTTCTTAAAAAAATTATTTGTCTAAAGAAGTATTGGATGTCTTTAACTATATTAGAAATATGAATATTATCTATGGCTCCCACTCTTTCTGGATCAATTATAACTCCATCCTTGGACACTATATGTCCTAGTAACTTTCCCTCTATTACTACAAAATGACACTTTTTAGGATTATGGGAAATTCCATATTCCAATGCTTAACAAATATATTTTCAATGTGTGAAACATGGTCTTCCTCTTTCTTTGAATATGAAGCTGGGTAATTCTGGTATACAACCATTATTACATTAATTGGATCAGCAAAGGAAACATCCATAGATCTTTGGAAAGTTGCACTAGCATTTGTGAGTCCAAACAAAATTCTAACATATACATATGTTCCCCATGGTGTGGTGAAGGTTTATTTGTATTGCTATGATTCCTTAACTTTCACCTGGTTATAGCCTAAAAGTATATACATCATAGATAGTATCTCACATCCTATGACCCTCTACAACATAGCCTCCATGTTTTGGAGTGGGTAGTTATCCTTGAGAGAGGATCCATTCATGTTTAAGAAGTCTACACAGAGCCTTATATCTCCATTATTTTTCCTAATAGGTACTAAATTAGAGACCCAAGCTGAATTTCTGATAGGCTTGATGATACCCCCTTCCCTGAGCTTCATAAGTTCTTCATGCATTTTGTGTTGCAAAGTTAGGTTTATTAATCTTTCATTTTTCCTAAAAGGTTATGCATCAGTTTTAAGTGGAATTTCATGTTGGAAAAAATATTCCTTGTATGATTTGCGATCATCATAAGACCATGCGAAGACATGCTTATATTTCATTAATATTGTAATCAACATCTTTGTGATTATTGGGTTTATCCTTTTCCCAATGTATACCTTTTTTGGTGCCCACTCAGTGCCCAAGTTAATTTATTCAATGTCTTCCATTTTTATTGGTTTTTATTTCATAAGGGCTTGGTCATTTCCATCAAACAACCTCTCTAATGCCACAAGTCCCTTAGGAATATTATTATTCTTGAGTTGAACAACTTCCTTTCCAAATACAGTTTGTTTTCCATCTACTTCTTCCACAAATATATTGAAATCAATTTATTGGGCTTCATATTGATCAATGCAATGTAAGAACTTAATCAAATTAGTATCATCATTAAAAAAATTCCAACTATAAATGTTAAATCAAGGATTGCAGGTCTAGTTTTGAGTTCAACTTGTGAAATTGTTGCTAGAGTAACATCATATTTCTTCAATGAAATATTTTCCAAGAAATTTTCCATAAGATTCTTGGATCTATCTATCCACTCAGTGGTATCACATATAGAATTTCTATACACCTTCAGCATTTTAATTATTGTAGAATATTTTGACCTCACTTGTGAAATAATCAACTCAATATATCTAAAAATGGTGAGTAGTTTAACTTTGTGTTTGGTAGCCATGTTCAATCCTATCAATAGGGCTTCATACTTTGCTATATTATATGTGCACTTAAATATTAATAAGAATGAATATTTGAAATTTATGCCCTTGGGTGAAATAAAGACAAATCCTACTCCATTACCTTCTTTACTACATGCTCCATCAAAGTAAATTAGCCCCACACCATGCTGATTTTTTGAAAAATATTTAGCAATTGGATCAATGTTCAACAATTCATGACTTGATTGTTCAATTCTAAAGCTTCCTATGTAATACCCCTCCGTTTTACTTCTTGTTCAAGTTGCTTTATGCTATGTTTGGTTGCAATTACTTTGATACTAGATACATTTTGTTATGATGTTTTGATCGTTACTATTGAGTGACAAATATTATTGTGGGATGTAGTTATTTGATTATTGTTTCACATGCATTATAGATTAATGTTGTTGTAGAGTTAACATGAGATATTATTATGAGACTATTGGAATTATGATGAAAGTGTCAGTTTCGATGAGTGTATTGGTGAAGAGGACAGTTTCGCATCACTCGCTTGTGAGTGCCCTGCGAATCCTTAATTCCTTTTTCACGGTGTGTATTATATGCTGGATATATCGTATGATGTTGTTTACTTTGTTGTAGGATTGCAGGTATATGGCATCGACTCCACCTGGTTTCACAAGTTTGAGCGTGTCGATCCAACGGTTAAGTTGAACGAGAGATAGTAGCTAGGTAACATGTGTCAAGTCTATACCCTAGCCTTAGTGTGTCATCAGTTGTGTGTGTCGAGTCATTGTCTGTCTTGCTTTGATGTTATTTAATTCTGAAGCATTCTTGATTTGGAAATAGATATTTAGAATAATTGCTTTTAAATCATGTTGATAGTTATTTAACTTAAATAATGCAATGTGGATAAAAGTTATATTTAAATTAATTAATTATATTTAGTTTATTTAATTAATTAAATTTAATCCAAGGGGGTTGAATTTAGTTATTAAATAATTAAATTAATTAATTAAATGTGATTCAAGAGAATGAAAGGAAATAAAAGAATTAGAATTAATTTTAGAATTTAATTCCAACGTGTGAGAATTAAATTAGAAATTGTAATTAAATGTTTATTTGAGAAATTGGTTGCAACTTTGGAAATTAATTTATTATTTGAAATTTCATTTTAAATTGAAAGTGGGTTTTTGAAAAGTGAAATTGAAATTAAAATTAAAATTGAAATTGAAAGTGAAATTGAAATTGAAATATCTAATTTGCATGTAATGTGAATTAGGGTTGTAAATATTGAAATTGAAATTGAAATTGAAATATCTAATTTGCATGTAATGTGAATTAGGGTTGAATTAGGTATTTTTGATTTATAAGGATATATGTTTTAATTTTAGGGGAGAGAAGGTTTTTAGAAAAATACATTTTTACAGCAGGAAAGAAATTTTGGAAAATTTGCACAAGGGTTTGAAGAAAGTTTGATTGTAGAATTGATTGAAGGAAAGATTGTTTGCATTTGTTGGATTTTGGATTGGATTCATTGGAGGATTGAAGAAAATTTAGGAAATCTTTGGAGGAGGCTTGCATCAAAAATTCATCTCTTCCTGTAGCTTCTTGTACCAGGTTTTCCTCTTTGTGTTTTATTGTTCTTGATTGTTTTCTTTAAAATAGTAATGATTAAAGATTTGTTTGTTAAATCTGTTTTAGAAAATAAATTTGATATTAGAAGAAAAGAATTAAACAAAGTTACAGCCTTTGCTTGTGAAAATTCTTGAGTGAAAATTGTGAAAACCTTAGTTGAATTTAAAATTATTTGGGGAAATCAATTTTGTTGTTATTGAAATCAAACATAGAGATTGAACAATGCATTTAGAATGTTTTTAGAAAATGAAACCCTTTGTTATTATTAAAAATCGGATTTTAAAATCTACAGTATAGTTATATTTTCATGGTAAAATGGTCTAGTTGCGCCACCTATAACTTCACTTTCATAAACTGGGTTTTCAAGAAATTTAAAGGGTTTTTGCATTTTGAAGTTTTCTTATCCCTGTCCAAAAATCTCAAATACGTAGATCGTAGTTTTTGAATTATGCTTAAAACATGAGACTACTGTTAAATTATTTTCCCATGGCTGTTCTGAAAATAAAATAATAATAAATTGATATTTATAAATATTAATATTTTATGTATTGTTATTATAATATTAAAATATTATTTAATAATATTTTATATTATAATTTATAATACTAAAGTATTATATTTATTTATATTATTTTAAATAAAATTTGTATATTAGATTGGTGGAATTGGGGAAATTATTGTTTATTTTAAAATGGCATGTTAAAGTTTAATTGAAGGAGTTAAATATTTGATTTAAAGAATGCATAATTTAAAATTGAATTGTGAAATTTAAATCCATATGTAAAAGGTCCAATTATTAATTTGATTTAATTGGAAAAATATATTTATATTTTGAAATATTGATGATAAAGGATATTTTATTTTGAATTAATCAATTTGATATTCTACAAAGGATAGAAGATATGTTAATGATTAAATATATTTAAATATATTAATTTATATTTAGTAGATATATAGTGAAGGTATATATCCATTTGAGAGAATAAATAATATTTTATCTTATTTTATTCTGTTGTTTGCAAATTGGGTATTATTAGTGTTTTAAAAGAGATAATTAGTATGTGTAGAAAATGTATAGAGAAAGATATTTTTTTAATAGAAATAATTACTTGATTTAAAAAGGAAATAGTTATTTTGTTAATATGATTGAAGAAAATATATTGAGATGTATATATATATTCATGAGTATTTTCAATCAGTATTTACCTTGTTTTATTTAAGTGCGTGTGATTTAGTTTTGCATGAAGAATTTAAAAGATAAGTTTTGAATGCGTAGTCAAAGAGATAAGCCAAAAGATATTTTTGTACATTGATGAAATTGCATGTTTTAAATAGATAGTTGAAGAGACATAGATTCCGGATAGAAAATTGAAAAGATTGTTTGCAATAGTGTTAGTTTGCATTAGAAGTAAATTTAGGAACTATCTTTATTGAAAAAGGCAAATAGTTATTAGGTTTTATTTCCATAGAGAAATCTAGTCATTGTGAATGGAATATTAATGGTGTCTATATAATATGGAGCATATATATATATATATATATATATATTCAGTGCAAAATTCATTATCGTATTTTATTTTAATGAGATGCATGCAATGTATTATTGAATAGAGATTTAAAAATGGATTGATTAGTGTATATGGAAAATGGATAGAGAAACAATATGTTATTATATTAAAGTGATTGAATGTGTTAAATAGAAAATTGAATGAGATGTAAGATTTGGTTAGGAAATGGAAAGAGTTTACTTGCATGGATTTGTGTCAATTTAAAAGTAAATTAAGAAGTTGTTTTATTGATGAGGCAATCAATTATGTTATTTAATTAATTTCTATTTAGATTAATTGAATCATTGTGATTGGATTATGAAAGAGATATGAATTTAGTATATCCAAAAGTAGTATCTTCCTCATGATTATCTTAAAGGATTTAATTCTCTGTATTTAGTAAAGGGAAGTAAGTTTAATTATTTTTAGATTTCCTATAATGAAAAGGGAAATAAGGGTTATGATTATTTTAGATGATCTAGTTATCGTGTCTTTGACTTTGTCAACACTACCTATTGAATGAGTATAGATTTAGGAAATCCAAATATTAGATTTGATTAATGACTTGAATGCTTTTGTTGCTATGTCGTCAAGTTGCATTGTTGGTTTTGGGATTTAGTGTTAGTCCTAAATTATAAGTCTTCCAGAAGAACTTAGAGGATAAGGGTTGTTGAATCTTTGTGCCATCCAGTTGTTTTCCTTTGGGTAGTGCATGGCGTCTTTTCAGTTTTACCCGATTTTCACGAACGGGAATGTTTGCACCTCCTTGGTTTAGGAGCGGATTATGGGATCCGTGTCTCCTTGTATGGAGTGACCTTGTTATGTGGTTTCATCTTGTTGCCTCCTGTGAAAAGAGTGGACTATGTGTTGTTGCCTCCAAGATGTTTGGAGTGGGATCTTTTGTTACCTCCTATGAAAGTAGTGGACTATGTGTTGTTGCCTCCAAGATGTTTGGAGTGAGATCTTTTGTACTTCCTGTGAAAGGAGTGGACTATGTGATTGTTGCCTCTAAGATGTTGGAGTGAGTTTCTATTATTTGTATACTCCTTGTGTTGGAGTGGATTATGATGCCTAGTTGGTATGCACTTGTGGTTCCCTTGGTGGATTGTTTGGATGTGTGTTGTCGAATAGAAGAGTGGCTTCTGTTAGGCGCTAGAGCCCAAAGAGGTAAACTGAATAACCTTCAGGAGTGATTTAATCAAGTGATAATTTAAATAATGTACTTAGAAGGTTAGGACTAACTTCTCACATTAATCAAGATAATTTTACCTCACTCATAGGCACAAGGGCTTGTTTAGACTTGGGATGAGTGAGAAGGCCTAGAATGGCAAGATCAACTATCTTGCTCTTGCGAGAGGTAGTTGATTCCGCATGAGTGAGTATGAGTGCCGGGATTCGGTTGAGGCCACCAGGATTACTTGTGCCGGAGCCTATGAAGAATGCCCAGAGGAGATCTCATGACAAACCTTGCGATGACACTCTATCTATGACAACTGTTGTTAATTGTTTTATGTGTATGGTTCTGTGAGCATACTTGATTATTATTATGTCTGGAAGCAATGTGACCTATGTCAGTGATGTTGGAGTTGTACTTGTATTGTACTTGTATTGTATTTTTTTGTACTTGTATTGTACTTGAGTTGTATTTGATTCGTACTTGTATAGTGAATGAATTGTACTTGTTAATTCATTTGGTTGGTTATAACAGTATGAGTCAGTATGAGTCTGCCTTTGGTTAGAGGTAGTAGAATCTTTGGCCAGGTTACTTTGTTACTATCTCCTAGCATGGGGGGTGGGCCTTCGGGTACCACATTGGTTGGGTGGAACATGCACCAAAACCGTTGGGTCCCCATCTATCTTCAGTACTTGGTGACGAGACATCCAGATGGACAGCTCGCGGTTCTTGTTGTATTATCTTGTATTGCAATATTTTAACTTGTATAAGTTATTTTATCCCTCTTATGTTTATGAGGTGGAATTTTGTAATTGTAATCTTTTGTACTATTGCCTCATTCTGGGAATGAGTGATGTATCTATTGGATTAAGATAATGTTTATGAGATTGTATCTTGGTTGATTATCTTATTATGTTATGTGGTATTCTTATGATGTATGATGTTTATATCATAAAGTTCATAATGCTATGGTTATATGTAATATGTATGTGTGGGTTTAAGTAATCCTAACCTTGTAGCCTTAGAGGTTGTTTAATTAGTAAGTGAATGTGTATGTTAAATGCCTTTATAAAAAAAAAATTGGTTCGCTTATGATGTTAATTGCAACTTCCTTTAAGGTTACTTGGGGCATTACATGTGATGTGTTATAGGCTCTCCCATGTGTTCACTTCTTATCCTAGGATTTTCATTCTTCTTGTCCAATGCAATGGATCTTTTGCAAGATTATTTAATTTTAAGGTTCTTAGCCTTTGAGTATATTCAAGATTACTTGATTTCTGAGGAAATTTTTAATCTTGCATTAAGGGAATACGATTTTTTCAATGGATAGGCTATAGTTGGGGAAATTTTCACCCACATATATATATTCATGAGTTCCTTTTAGTTGTTTTTGTCTATAATGTAATGAAACACAACCTCCATAATGATTGTTTGATCATAGTGGACAACTCTCTCTAGTTTCACATCATGGAATTTGGTTTGTAGAAAGTGGAGAAAATTGAAGAATTCTTCTAGGCTCTTCATTTTCCTTTTGAGCATCATCCACACCTATAATATCCTCTTGATGTGGAAGCACAATGTGCTGGTGAAGGAAATAATGTTAACTAGACTATTTTTCCTACTATTATTTTAAATGTAAATTATCCCCATGTGTAGTTTTTAGTGGTCTAATATAATTATAACCACATATATCCAGAAATGGCCATATTTTTAAACCTAATTTTCCTTACTTTTGTGATCTATTTTTGGACTTTCTATGGCTCTTTACTATTTCAAGCCTTTTTTTTTCTCTATATGGGCCTATCTCATGTAATCCTTTTATTATAATTTATATATTTTTAGGTGCATGCACCTTTATATAAAGAAACCCGTGAGGCTTAAAATCCAATCCTCAATGCTAACCTTCTTTACATAAATATATAGAATTTATGTTAAAATTTTCCAAAAAGATGATTTTTCTCCAAGAAAAAAATATATAATTATCTCTCGAAATATATACCAATTGTTCATAAGTTGAATTTGAGTTTCTGCCAAATCCATCCTACACTTGGAGTAAGCGGTTTCAAAATTTGTGGATAACTTACTTTACTTAATGTTTATTGTATCAAGGATTTTCCAAAGGAAATCACTTGTTACACTTAGGTTTCTCAAACCTTTTAGATGACATCCACTTATTTTGCATAGTATTCTACTAGGGGATGAATCTTAGCTTCTAGCTATATTTACTCAACTTTGGCATGCTTTCATGCTAAAGAGATTATTTCTTCATTTGAAAATATAGGAATTCAATAATTTTAGTCAAAATTTAATTAATACTATCTTCTCTATTCACATGGACTCTTCGGTGATCTCAAATATGTTAATTTAGATTTAATTCTAAGCCAATAAAGTGGCTCTAGAGGTGGAAAACTTAAATATTTTATTTGATCACTAGGGTGATGCATGTATCACCAACTCACAACCTTGCACCCTAATAGGAACAAAGTCAATGCCACTCTAGCTCTTCTTGATGCCACTCCAGGAGACATTAAAATTGGTCATCCCCTCATTTGACAAAGAAATATGTGTTTGTCTCCTCTCCATCTTAGCTAACCCTCTTCTTTGACCTTATTTCCAAAATATTCAAAATTATGATAATCAAGATGTTGGAATTCCTACTCTTGAGGTAAAAAAATGAAGAAAATGTTTTCACTAGTGAGTAGTTAATAGATGATAGAAAGGACTTGCTTAATAATGATTGGCATAACCATAATGATGAGGACCCTCCTTGATCTGCAAATTTTAATATCTTCATGTTTAGTTTTTCACATCATATTTTTATAGCATTATGACATTGTGATAAGTTGTTTCCTTTTGAGGACACAAATTTATTTTTTTAAACTATTTTCTATATATAAAATGATGTTATTTTAGAATTATATATACATATATACTCTATTTTATTTATTCAAAAAATAACTAGTTCATATATATTCATAGATATAAAATCAAGTTACACATATTACTATCTATCATTAAGCTAATTACAACATGCTATTTAATCAATAATTTATTTTATTTTTCATCATGTTAAATTGTGTTTGATAATTAGAATTATATGATGGTTATCAAGTGATGTAATTAATATTTGATATATTAAATTTTCAAAGAAAACTTGAATTTTTTTATTTTTTTATGAATATGTCTGTCAAATTCAATTAATTATAAAATATACACATATTAAAAAAAAACTGTTTTTTAATAATAAGATGAATCTCGTTTTTTTTTTAAAACATTTAATTATATAACTTTTTAGTCAATAGCTATCCACCCATATTCAATGAAAATAAATATGAAAATAGACTACATAATGTTTTGGTGAATATTTATCAAACATAAATATGAAAATAGGATGAACATTGACAACAATAATGGGAATTTTACACCATTATATTCGAAAACAGTTTTATTAGAAATCAGGGATGACTCAATAAGAGGCATCAATACTTTTAAGGAATCTCCATGATCAGGGGTTTATAGCACATTCAGGCGGAACACTAGAAAACCTTCCAGATTTATCCTTGCAGTAGTCATATAACATATAATTTCTTTCAACCCATCGAAGCCTGTTGAGTTGGTTTTGACTGAGGCCCTGAAATTCCGGTTGCTCCCACCAGTGGCCAGTACAAGACTGAGCAGATGATACACACCCATCCACTTCAAAGGCTTGATAAGATGCTACGAAGGGAGCTTTACTCCAATCTATTTTCACTTTCCCTCCATCTGTGGCCCAGTCTTCCCCATTCCAAAGGGTGGAGATGATTTTCATGGGTTGATTCTTTAGATATGGGACCCCAACTCCTTCATTGTTCTTGAACACCCTAATGGGTATTGAATCCACAGCAAATCTGCTTACAGATCACATATAATATTAGATACAAATGTTTGAAGCCAGGAAATCTTTCATTCAAACAGAGTGGATCAAAAAAGAATCTGGCCTGAATGATTGTAAACGTATTTTAACATCAAATGAAAATGGCAGAGAAATCAATGACCAACTATTGAATTATTTAGACTAATAGGAGAGAAGGTGGCATACACTATTTGCTTTTGGTTCCAAAGAATTGAATAATTATGGAAATCTGCAGATGGATCAAACCAGAGACGAATCCTTTGCTCTCTGTTTCCAACCCCACCTGCAAAAACGTTGGTTTGTACAATGTAATCCTTTCCTTGCAGATTTCCAAGGAATTCAAAGTCTACTTCATCATGGGAGGATGAGTCTGAGGACATCTGATGCAAAACACATATACAATCATTTGAGGATGAGATACACTAAGAAAATGTTTGCAAGTCTGGGCTTAAATAACATATTTTAAGTTTCGATTTGTTTAGGTTGTTTATCCCAAATCACATCCGTTTCTATTATTTAAGATGACTCACATAAACAAATCAGAACATAAGATGAGTCACTAAAGTCTGTTGTTTAAACTCAACCCTGAAAACAACTTATATAGTGGACGTATATAGTAGTTTTCTGTTTTTTCTATTTGGGTTCTCAAATAAGTATGGAAGAGTAGCTGCTTATGTACATAATATGCAGTGACTGTTCCTGCTGAATTTCCAGGGACCAGCTTAATTTTCATGTTAAAGCTCCCAAACAAGTATTGATTTTTAGAGGCGAAACCAGCACCTGGAACAAGCATTGAAAGACAATATTGTTATCATTTTATTCACAAGAAAAATTGTCCAATACAATATACAGTCTGCTTGGTTGAAATATTACATACCTGAAACTCTGTCCATAAGGAGCTGTACTGTCTGTCCATCATTTAACAATTTGACATGGTCGCCTCCCCATGAAATAGCAAAGTTTTCATTGAAGGTGGAACATTCTCCTTGGGAGAAAAAGTACATAAACAGAATCAGCAATGAGCAGATATAACCTGCTCCTGTTTTCAAACTCGAAAACCTTGGAGAATTCTTCATTGCCTCCTATTACTGGACATACGGTACCCACCAGCTTCTGACAGAGTACCCAGCTACTCTCGTATATTTATACCTAATATTTATGCATAGGTACCCTATATAATATACCAAATTATTGGTGAACTTTCTACCATTAAAGAGTGACGACTTAAGAGAATAATAATGAAAGCAGTTGGCATATGTACAAGGGGTCATCTTCTCCATGCTGGAATCTGTTCCACCTTGTGATAATCCACACGTCTTGAAGACTTACGACGTATGACTTTTGTTTATGTGGTCAAGACATTATCCTTGGTCGTTTTTGGTCGTTTTCATAAGTGTGAACCCCTGAAGAAGTCCGAAATGAAGAATATAGGATCCAAAACATTTATGGGGTTAGTAGATCAAGTTGCGAACTATGAATTATATTAGAATTTTCAATTAATTTTTAACATATATATTGGTATAGAGTAGTGTAAAATTTAACAATTTTTTAATATAGTAATATACTTTTTCTAAGATTTGTGGATATTAATAGTTACATGGAATGCCTCTTTATAAGGGCATAGTGGTCCATGTTGTGGCCATCACAAAAGTTCAAATCTCAATTGAACTGTTGAGTTTGTAGTCATGTACCTCTGCATATACAAAGTGATTTTAGATATTGACATAAATCAAGCAAAATGTAAATATTAATATTTTAAGAGATTTCTTATATTTTTGAATTTTCAATTGTTTTTAGTTCACTCTTTCTTAACTATTAAATATAGAGTATTCATCCAGCATATAACTTACATACATATACATTTTTTAACCTATATGACTATATATGTATATGGTTTAAATATATATACTAAAGATAATATATAAATATTTTACTAAATTTATTGATATTTGATACACCAATCATCAAAAAATTTAAATCACAATTAGAAGATTGAAAGATGTCATTCTACTGATTTTGTCAAGAATGCAAACCTAACCTTAGCTTTTAAAAGCTCGAAACAGGTAATATATTTAAAAATATAATTTGGAAAAACCAAAATAATTGATGTATAGAATCTGAAACTTAGAAATCAGTTATGCCATTAAGCAAGCAGAGTTTGATGTTGGATAGTCACGAGGACTAAAGTGTTTTACTATTCCCTTATTCTGGACCTTCAGTGGTCCAAAGATCTAATATTTTAGAGCATTTTAATCAGTTCTTCACAGCCGTGATGAACTTGTTACAATCTACAACTTATTAGGCTATCAATTATTTTTGCGTGGAAGATTATACAACCACTTACATAAGATATTCGATTTTCTTTCTGTTTTATCTAAATTATTCTTGCGTAAAGAACTTAATAATTAGTTGGAGAAAACCCATATAAAGTTGTTTTCAAGGTCTTCAGTTGTTTTGACTTATCCCTGTGCACGCTATTGTTTTCAAACTAGTTTAAATAAGTTTGATAAAATTAAAATGAAACATTTTTCTTTTTATTGAACAATGGAAAAGAAGAATACAATAAATATGGACAGTTAAAAAATTATCGAGAAAATAATCAAAAATAGTTGTCAAACAGCAATACAAGATTTCAAAGAGCTGCAATAATACATATCAACAATACAAACAGAAATTCCGTGATTACAATATGAATTTGAACAACTTTTAAAGTTGTCTAGAGTGAGTGTCGAGAAAACAACCATAAACAGCTGTCAAACAGCAATACAAGACTTCAAAGCGTTGAGACAATACATGTCAACAATACAAATAGAAATTCTGTGATTACAATCTGAATTTGAACAGTCTTTAAAATTGCCTAAAACAACTGTCGAGAAAACAATCAAAAACAACAGTACAAGACATCACCAACACAAACAGAACTTCTGTGATTACAATCTGAATTTAATATTTATGTAAACAACCTTTTCATTTGATGGCAATGATATGATTTTAGAAGAATCGTTAGGTAGTGATATATGAACCACTGAAGAAAAATAAAGTAGTTGTAAGTCATTTCATTTCCCAACTATTACAGCCTGCCATAATTGGATGGTGCTTAAGTAAGTTTGAGGAAGACATTCGTATTTAGCACTATAAGAAATTAATGAGCACTGGAAATATGTAAAAGGACGAACCGACTTTCTTCGTAGAATTAATGATAGGTAGTCTGAAATGCTAATAAAAAATAACCTTTTCCATTGAAATTATATTTTCTTGTACGGCCAAGAAACAAACATTTGAGGATGATAAATGAGAGATTGACTAAAGAAGACCTGGAATTTCAAATTAATTATGTCTGCTAAATACAAATTTGGGAGCCAGAATGATGATTTAAATTTTAGGATGAGAAAAATTAAATGTTTAAGATTGGAATTTTTTTTTTTTTTTAACTTTGTAATAATACACGATTATTTGTAAAGAAATATGGTAACTAATAAATTGAACGTTTAATTTTTTAATGCAATCAAATGTAGATAACGGTTTCTGAGTTGAGTTTTATTATAATAATAAAAATTTAAGATGGTGTGTTATGTCTAGGTGTAAAATGTGGACATGACATAAATCATAGTCAAAATCTTAAAGTCTAAAGTGGGTGCAAATTAAATAATTACATGTGAGAATTTTTTGTCATTGAGACTTCATTTTCCTTTGATTCATATTTCATTGTATTTTCATATTTGTAAGGGTTTCATTGGTATTTAATTTCCAAGTGGCTATTAGTATTTTGATTGGAACATTATGTTTAAGGATTCTTTAAAATTGTTTATCAAATAATTTTTCTTGGTTTCTTCGACCAACTTCTTTTTGTGTTATAATTTTAATGTATAGGGCTTGACATAATAATGTCTTATTTGTTTTTTTGTTTGTTTCATTTTTATATTTAACATTGATTGAACCTTGTAATAATAATTTATTTTAAAAATATAGTTGTTACATCTTTAGGTCAAATATTTCAAATTTGTTAGAGTGAGCCATATATAGGACATTTTTTTCTCAATATTTTTATATTCAATGAGTTGGACCTATTTACATTTTCACTTCTAACATCGTTGTGTTTCTATTTATAGATTATTTTTTTATCAAGTAACACATGGAAGTGTGTTAAGTTATTGAAGCATTTTATAGTATTCCCTCTTTAAATTATTAATCCAAATGTGCATATGTGAATTTTTTTCAAGTAACCTTAAGATCCTAAAGCATTATCTTTTCAAGTATCTGTAATTATATTTAACAACTACCCAACTCTAGGACTCACGGGAGCAGGAAGAAATTGTTTGAGGAAGAAAAGAAAGAGTTGTTGAGCCTTGTGTATCTCCACCAGAACTTCTATAATCAAGAACTTGAAGTTGTTGATACTTTGAAGAATATGAAGTAGAAGTTTCTCTTTCCTATTTTTTTACTTTTTGATTGTTCTTGGTTGGTTGTTGTTTGGTTGTGCTATATCTTTTAGCAGCATTTTGTAACTAGGGTTTCAAGTCCCTTAAAAACCTATATTACCTATTAATAAAAAACAAATGATTTATCCCTAAGGCCTTTCATTTTAGATTTTCTAATAAATCTACATATAAGAAAAAAAAATTGAAACTCAAAGTCTAAGGTCTTCATATTAAAAAATGAAGGCTAAAATCACACCTTTTGCTAAATCATTATCGACTCTAAACTATTAAGTAGTATATATTTAGATTTTTATATTATATATGCACACATTTGACAGTAGTAATTAATTTTCAAGTTCATTATCAAATTACATGAAAAAATGATACCTTTTACAATTATAATTTAATGTCCAAGAAGTGAAATATAGTGGAATTCAACTTTCAAACTAAAAATGTGCATGTGTAGATGTCCAACTTAATATTGAGCCATAAATATTATAATAAATTTTGTTATCAAATAAAAATTTCTAACCTATTAAGTAAAAAGTGTACCTATAAAGGATGTTGATTAAATCTGGAATCTTGATGTCCTATTAATTTGATCTTTTGAGAATATTTGACATAAAAAAAATATTTAGGATTTCTACCTTAAATCCTTCACTAGGTCAAGCTTCAAAGCTAAAAATTATCCATGCCTTTATATCTATCATTTGTGGTTGTATCTTGATTTTTGTACATTATTTTTTATATTTGAAGCATGGAAAATAACTCAACGATTCTCACATAAATGGTAGAAAACACTGGTTAATTTATTCTAATTTAGCATAAATTTAATTATTCGATGAATGTTATAGGTTTGGTTGATTTAGGATACTAGAAATCCTTCTAAGAGAAATATGTCTTCCAACATTTTGTAGGAGTTACTTGCATTGATTTTTCTATAAAAACTCCTATAATATGCTTCGTGAGATTCATGTAATGAATAGAAAGATGCAAGTATTTCTATCACTATTTATAGGGGATATGTTGCAAGTATGAAGGTGTTTTGATTAATTTCAACATGATGTCAATAAGTTGGTGTTGAAATTGATGTCAACTATGTGTTGATGAAGTTTGTTGCATGATGAAGATTTCAAGGATATTGAGAAAATTGTGGAAAAAAGAGAAAATAGGTTGTTGTAGGTTGTGCATGTGTAGTTGAGATATTAAGGAAGTGTTGTGAGTACATGGAGCTATATTTATGTAGTAGTGTCTAGAGATACATGGGAATGAAGTAATGTGTTGATATGATGTCTCTAGTACTTGGTTTCCAAGTGCTTTTGAAAAACATTGATAAACAGGGAAAATAGTGTTGTGCAAGTGTTTAGAACGTGCTCCAGGATGTGGTTCATGTTTCTTTTGTGTTGATGTTGTGCCTATACAAATCTGATATGTTGTTCAAGGTTGTCAGTAATTTCTATATCCAAAATTTGGGCTTCTAGATCACTGTGCAAAGTGAGATATTTTCACCAGTATGTGAACTAGTTTTTTAGTGTTATTTTATGTGGTCTAGGAGAAATGTATTTTCTTTGTGTTTCTCAATAGTTTGGCTTTGGGTCATGAAGATTTGGGAAGTTGCTTATAATGTTTTCATCTTTCAGAGTTCAAGGTTTCACTTGATTTGGTACAATATAGTGTGTGTTTCATGTGTTAGTGTGCGAATAAGGTTAACCGAATGTTCTAGGTTGAAATATTTCTATGATACGAGTTTTGATGAAGTATTTGTTAGAATATCAAGGGGTTTGAGGATTATTCTAGATCGTGTTTAGGTGAATTTTGTTGTCTAAAAGTTTTAGATTGATATAAGGAAGCGTGTACTTAATGTTTTATGGTGTTTAGCATGAGTATTGGTCAACCTTGTGTTAGCACTACATGTAAATTTTATGAAAGCATGTTGAGGTATGTTAGGACTTATTTGGGTGTTAATTAAGGATTTATATGGGTTTACTTCATTCCTATCCACCGTGAGAATGTTTGGGTGCCAACTTGGTTTAAATTTTTTGAAATGTAATGGATAGTTGTTGACCTTGGAGAAGGTTTTCAAGGTTGAGGTTGATATAAATAAGAGTGGTGTTGTTATAAGATGTAAGAGACAAGAAAGATAGATATAATATAGATGCGAGATAAATGTGACAGATGAATGTGATGCTAATTACAAAAGTATAGATGTAAATTTGAGCAAAGCAGTGCAAAATTCAAAGTGTTTGATTCTTGAATGCGGTGAGTTGAACCTGTGTCTACAATATTCATGCAAGGATACAAAAGTGTTGGAGAATTTGTGGTGGATTCCTTGTAGCATTTAGAAGTCATTCTTTTTGTAACATTTCTCTACTATATTTTTGTGTTTCTTTTTATGGCAGCAAGCCTTGGCTATGAGCCTTTTTGGACAGTGTGTCCTAATCTAGTAGTGAGCCCTTGTATCGGTTTTGCAATTACTTATATTGTGAGCTAATACTCTCCATGTTTTTTCCATCATTGAGTTTTCCATGTAAACTTGGTGTTATCTTGTGTATGGTGTTGTTACTTGAGTTTTTGTTATCTACATTTCATGATTAATCACTTTAATAAAATAAGGGTTTAATGAATGCTTATGGATTTAATTACTGTTGAGGGTTTTGATGTTTTAATTTACTAAAAATGATTCAACCCCCTGTTAGTTGTCTTGTTCATTCAACAATTGGTATCAAGATAAGGTTCCTTGGAGAAGAGCTTAATTAGTTGAGGTAGATCTAGGATGGTGAAATAGATTGATTTCCCTAGATTTCATGGAACAGACTATGCATTTTGGAAGACAAAGATGGAAGGATATCTGGCATCTCATATATTTGAGACTTAAAAGGCAATAGAGACTCAGTATGTTGCACCTCATAATGGTTCGAGCACAAGAAATGAGATCAAGGCACATGAGGTAATTCTAAGGCAAGATTTATTCTAGTGAACAATCTTTCAAATTCTAAATTGGTTAAAGTTATGAATCTTAAGACTAGTAAAGAAGTTTGGGACAAGTTAGAGAGAATTTATGAAGGAGATGATAAGGTTAAACAAGTGAAGTTGTATAATATGAAGGCACAATTTGAGATCATGTGAATGTTTGAAGATGAAACAATTAAAACCTACATGCAGAGAGTTGATGAGATGGTGAGTGTTATGAGAGGTCTTGGTGTGCAAGTCAAAGAGCCTAGGGTGGTAAAGAAAGTTCTTAGAACTTTTCCCAGTTCTTAGAATGAAAAGGTATCTACTATTGAGGAAGTTGTAAATTTTAATACTTATTATAGAGATCAGTTTATTGGTACACTAACTTTATTTTAAATGAGAAAAATTGGTTTGAAATATGGTACAAAAGTGGAGACTGCTTTCAAGGATGGAAAATAAATTTTTTTTGAAGATTCAAATGGAGAAGATCTTAATGATGTGGAAGCTAACTTTGTAAGAAGGATGAAAAAGGGTGGTGGTAAGTACAAAGGTAAAATACCTTTCAAAAGTTTTAGATGTGGAAATATAGGTCATTCTGCTTCAAGATGCCCAAATAGAGTTGTCAACAATAAAAGTAAGGAGAATAAAGGAAATATGATTAAAATATTCTACTATGTCAAAGAAGATGCTAGTATTTCTAATGATGAATCTGATTATGGATATGTTGAAGAAAATGAATGCTTGTTCTTAGCTTTCAAATATGAATCTACATCTAATAACTCTAAAATTTGTGTGAAGGAAATTATTCTGGAGAAGGTTGTTCAAGGTACTTTGGTTTCTATTTATAGGCTTTAAATGACCTAGAGATTTGGTCACCTTCACCTTTTACCTATTCTACGAGTTCATTTCTCTAGAAAATGCAAGGAGGATTATCTTACCACATGGCAGACATTGCCAGTCCTTGATTTTCTCAACAACCTTTTTTATTTGTTCATATTATGGAGAGGACTAGAAATATCTATTAGAATATTTTTCGTAGCTATTATCTATCTCTACTTTTTGGATAGTGGACAAAATAAGTTTACATGTGGGAATATTTTGTACAAGTAAGAGCTTTTGATACAAGGGTCCACCATGTGAAATGAACTTTTTGGTACAATATTTTTCTTGCTTCACATGGGATTTATCTATAAATATCCCTAGCTTTTGAATTTTTGTCCCCATTTTTATTTCTCTTTCTCCATAATATTTTATTCTAGAATTTACTACTACTACTTTATCCTAGACATATTATTTACAATATTTATTTTCATTTTTATGACACCGTAAAGTGAGAACAACCCACTTAACACCCGTAAGTGGCTACAGGGATCTTGCTTTTTAAAACAGGGTTGCATCCTATTGTCAGATCTTAATGTGGCTAACATCACAACATAGACAAGCCCTTGTGCTAGCTAAATTATTCCACCCCTATTTATTTTATTTATTTACATAATTACTTACAAGATTATTCTTCTTCATGCCAAATCATCATCCATTTTCCCATCCATATTTATAATACACGGTCATCTTCCAAGGTCTAGTAGAAGATGAATGCCAAGTTGTTGGTATACATTCATAAAATCAAATAGGTAGTGATATCAATAATAATGCTCTGTATTTTTTTGTAGAAAATTGGCCTGTGATTGGATCATACCATTCTCCAATGATCTTTATACCATCATGTCTTATTATCCATTCAAGTTGGCTATATGGGAAATGGACTACTAAGTTTAATATAAACAAAAGAGTACTCTCCTTAGTACTATCTTTGAAGGGAGTTAATTGGCATAACAAAACTTTACAGGCTGGACTAAATACCGTGGTTAGGTCCTACAGCTTGTGGGATCCATGTGGAATTTATGTCTTATAATATCTCTACAGCTGAAATTAATATGGACCTCTTTATATTATCTAACCAAGTTCTTTAAGACAATTAATTGTCCTTTTGTAATTACTGGAGATAAAATATGAATATGCTTTGTACCTAGAAAAACTTGAATATCTCCCCATCTTTGGTACTGAAATATAGGTGTTGGATTGTAGAAGAAATAATCTTCTAATATTTTCCTTTGGCATCCTTTAGGAGGATCTTTGATTTTATGAATAGCAGAATCTTCAAGATCTTCAGGAAGAAGATTCTCATTCATATCAAATCTTCCAATGACTTGGATAGACTCAACTTTATCTAGAGGATTAAAATACTTTATTTTTCTATGATTTCTTAATATTAGCCTGGTCTGAAGAAATGAAAATGGTTCAAATTGACTCAAAAAAACCCAACCTAGGAGGACATCAGTATCTATACTATTATCTTGCCAAAAATTACAAAGAGAACTAAAATCATCTATATGTACAAGGACATTAGTTGCTCTATTCTGCACAGTTCTAATGTTACCAAATCCCCGGACTGTAATATGTGTATTATCCCAATATACAGATTGTAAAGCATGAATTTGAGAAATGTAATTGTGGATCCTGTATCTAAAAGTGTAGAAAGACTCTGGCTAAAACCTTCTAATTTAACATTAATTATTGGCTTACAAAGGACTTTTTGACACCTACTAGATTGATCTAAAGACTGCCTAGAAATTAAACTATCTACATGATTGAGATCTTCAAAATTCTTTTGGAATGAGTTTTCTTCCATCAGATAATATTCTTCTTCTTCATTAGGATAAGTGTCATACGGGTATGTGCAAGATCGTGATGGGCCAAAAAGTGGCAATAGGAAAAAAATTAAGTTTTGGATCGACTCAAAAATGTGGAAATGTCGAGTTGACTTTTTTTAGGCTCGGGTGTTAGTACATTGCTCCAAAGCAATGCCCAAACTTATTTTTACAAATTGGATATCTAATTTGAGAAAACTATATAAATAAAAAATAACAGCCTATTAAAGTCATTCCACACATTTTGAACTCAGGTGCATAGGGAGAAGTCAAAATTAGATATCCATTTTCACCAGATATCCGATTTGAAAGGTAATTTTTCTGGTTTTTTTAATGTTTTAATCAATTTTTCAATTAGATTATTACAATTTTAAGTAGTTTTTATGAATTTTTTTTCAATAGTAGGGTTTTTTATTGATTTTTATTAAAAGCTAGAGTTTACAATGAATTTTTATTAAAAAACAATGTTTTTAAATAGATTTTGATTAAAAACTAGTGTTGTTGATGTATTTTTATCAAAAACTAGAGTTTGTTATGGATTTTTGTGAAAAAGTAAGGTTTTATTTATTTTTTTATTAAAAACTAGGGGTTTTTTACAATAATTTCATTTATATTGTGTAATTTCAATTAGATTAATTAGTTTCTAACTTTAATCAAGTATTATGGCTGAGACTGAAAATACATAAAGGCCAAATGCTCCACCACCTCCACAACCAAATGCTCCACCACCTCCATAGCCACCAATTGAAGACTTAATTGGTGAAAAATTGGGGCAATTGAGGGGCATTTGTGAAGTTTATAAGACAATCCCTCAATTGAGAGATATGACAAACACATTGAAGGAAATAATTAAAAATATGGAAACCCTGTCCACCCAACATAATGCTTTTCATTCATGGTGAGAAGACATGAGGGAATATTATGCATGTGGATTGTCTTACAATGATGTGAAAGATCTCCAAATAACCAAAGCCCAAATATCCTCTTTATTCGTTAACCCCCGCACTGGTTTGCTAGTGAATGTTAATAAACCAAAAATTTCTATAAAATGGTGCATGAATAGGGACATTGTAGATAAATTTTGGGATCGTTGGTGTACTGTTTTTGATAAACCACCGAACAACAATTTTGATATACCATTTTACTATATTACAAAATTATAAGCTGAGTTTTTGTTAGGGCATCATGTCAATTACTTTGGCATTAAACCCTTCCAGGGCGTCGGTGGAGGTATGCCCCAAGATAGACCAAGTGCAGTTAGAGTAGTCCCACACCCATATGTTCTCCCTCCTCCCCTTCCTCTGCCACCTCCAGTATATCATCTAGAGATTATCCAGGATGCAGCCACACAGACTATTCAAACTATTCACTCTTTGAGTGTTCATTTGGTTTCACATGCTTCTACAATAGCTCAGCCACATTCTGGTGATGTTGGCGAAGGCTCGAGTGTTGTTGCATCATCTTCCTTAGGTCCACATATTTGTGTGCCACATACTTGCACTATGTGCCACCAGATATGCTTGGTTCCTCTCATACAACCCGCTGAGCATCCCTTGGATACTTCTGATTATGACCTCCATGACATGTGGACATTATAGATCAGTCGCAGGGGAGTGGAGCACACCCTACAAAGTCCTCTCTTGTTAGAGAGGGGGATGTTGGAATAGTGACACTGGTAAGATTTAAGTTGTAAATTCATAACTTGCATTTGTTTTTAAATGAATATTAATAAGAGATAGTACCAAGTACTAATATTTATTTACATGGTCTATTTAATAGTTGATGTCTGAGGAGGAGCTCACACGGGTGACTGATAGCACCCTTAGGGTCATTTCATTTGGCCTCGACACGCACACCGTATATATTTTCGCACTCACTTGTTTACATTTTTATTATATACTTGCTTGTCATTTAAATTGTCATTAATAAAATTATATAATAACTTATATGTTTATCTTAATTTCCTCTTGTAGGAAATACCTAGTGCGAGTGAGGTGCAGCCTCGTCCAGACTATGGAGGCACAAATTTAGATAAGGAGAAGGTAATTGAACTCAAATTGGATTGAATTAAGATTTTAAGATCTTATGTTGACTATACATACATTGACATAGATTGGTAGTTTCATACGTACTTGTCATTTTTATGCACAGGCGATTATGAGCTATACATCATTGTTGACAAGTGACGCAATGCCTAAAGGAGTAGGTATTGGAACACCTCAAGGAGGAGGTGTCGAAACACCTGAAGGAGATAAAGAAAAAGATCAACCTAAAGAGGTATGTGTTTATTTTATTTTGTGTTTGGTAAATTTATGTTCCTATTACCAATAATCGTATGCTAACTTGGATTAATTTTATGTTTTTGTTCACATATATATAGATTGGCATTTAAAATTTTGGTTTAGTATATTCTAGGACTCCTAACCCTTTGAAGAGATGTATATTTCAGGTAATCAAGATTTCAATTTTAGAGCTCAAGTAAAATTCAATGTATATTATTTTTGATGTTAATTATTCGATTTTAAATTATATAGTATAGCTAATCTCAATTGTGGTTTGAATTTTTCTTGTGCAGCTACCTTCAGAGCCAATGAGTGCTTCAAAGAGGCTCAATTTTGATGATCCACCAATAGTTTAGGATGAGATAGACATTTTGGCATGTAAATTTTGAATAGATATTGAGATGACATATGCCACATTTTGTAAAACTTTGTTTGAGTTGGCGTTGATGTCATTTTTGTTATGGACATACACTTGATTATTGGATAATTTGATATATAGAAGTTGAAAATAGAAATTTAATTTGTTCCTCATGTGGATGATTAAACTCTTTGAAAATTGTATCTTGAGCAATGGTTAAATATCAATGTACAATAGCATAAAAAAGAATGGTTATATTATGTAGTTTATATTTATATCATTCATTGCATTGCATTGCACATCTTTCAAACTCAAAGCATTAGTTCACATTGCATAACTAACAACTAGATGTTGATAGATGAAAAAATTTCAATTACAATATAGTTTTTACAAAGTCAACCTAAGTAGTTATGCAATTACTTCACATTGCATAACTAAAAACTAGGAGCAGATGTCAATTGCATTTTATTGTCATGGAATTCTATGAGACCACATTTATTTGAGGCTTTTTTTCAAATAGTCCACTACCTTGTCTATGTTACCACATTTTTCATACATGTCTACCAAAGCTTTTTATCAAATAGTTCACTGGCTTGTTGGTAGGGCTTATTGGAACTCGTATGCTCTGACCTCACTCAATCCTAAAACAAATTCATTCCCTCTTAATTTTATCTACTTAAACTTAAACCATCATTGTATTATGCTGCCCCATAATTTGGCTTACACTTTCTTTGTAAAATCACCAATTTTCCCTTGTTTTTGCCCCTTCCAACTAGGGTTTCACACTTTTACTCTTCTTGGGTTGCTCTTAATCACTCAGACCTCTTAAACACCATTAAATACACCTGTTCCAATAGTTTCCAACAAGTTCCAACCTATTTTCATTTAACTTCTCAAAAACTCACTCTCTAGCCTTACTCAAAAGGCAAAAAAATATGTGTTTCTTAACAGGGCAGCCTTCTCAGACCACTCTAATCCCTTTATCACCCCTAAAAACTTGTTCCTATGCCTACCCTTATCTACTTCACACTAATTCCTCTAAGGTACAACCAATATAGAAGGAGGAATGGCCTTGTCAATTCATGAAATCTTACATGTTTTAGGTGCTCCTGCACCATACTCCTCGGGTACAAAATATTTATGCCCCATAAATCACTCCATAGGTCCACTCCCATCTTTTTCACAATCCCTTCAAACCTGATCTAAGACACTTTCATGGAAATCTTCATCCGAGGGATTTTGTACCCTTCATGCTTTGCGTTGTCTTGCTCTTGCCATGCTTGATCCTTCTCAAATGGATCTTCTTGCTATTATTTGTCTTAATTGACACCTGCAAATGGTGTTTCCCAGGCTTCTACACTTGCACACAAAAATTCACTACACAAAGCTAAACATCCATACACTAGTATCTCTACATTAGTATCTCTATTTCATGCTCTTCCATAAGCTTTTGCTAACTAGACATGTATCTCTGCCCTTCAAATCTTCTCTTCACAATCTTTCTCAGGTTCTTTATGGTTAGAACCATCCCCATAGTAGTATACATCTGCCACACAACCAAATATGACAACCAAGGGGAATCCCCTATCCTAACACCATATTCCTCAAACTCTTCTTCTCTAGCCTTCACTAGGCCACTCACAATCAACTCTTCCTCTCTAGTTTCCCACCTAATCTACTATTTTCAAGATTACACATTTGAAGGTTGATAGGTTGAGAGGTTATGTGTGATCTATTTATGCTAAATAAGGTCAATGAAGACCATTTAAGGTGTATTAAGTTGAAGTTTTGAGTCTAGGGGTCCAATATGCCAAAAATGCATTCTTGCTTCAAAATTGCCGAAATTTCCATGTAGTCTTTTGAAGGAAAATTATTAAAATTGTAAAGGGAACTGGAAGATAGGAGTCTATAAGTTGTGGTAGGGTTTGAAATAAACGTGTTTGACTAGTTTTTCACAACAAGCTATGGTCTTATGGCTTTTTTTTCCACAAAAATCAGCGTTGGAGTTCAATTGGAGGTTGAAAACTACTTGTAAGGGCATCAATAAATCTTGTTATATAACTCATATGACCGAACTAACTATTCCATCATGTCTGAATGGGTACATTTAGGTTAGGTATGGTTCCCTTTCACACCCAAATAGGCCGAAGCAGTTTGAGCTATGTTCAATCAATGAAATCCCTTAAGAGTCCAAAGTGTAGAAGGGAAGCAATCTTTGATTGACTATTACTCAAAAACTGTGATGCTTATAGACTCTTCATCTGAAGATATGGGATCGTGTTGGAACCATCTATAATAAAATCTCTTGGTTTTTGCTATCTCAGAAGTGTTTTCCCATGGTGATGAGTTTTCAGTTGAGGGAAAAGTTTTCAGATGCAAGCAGTGTAAAGTTGCAAAGTGGTGCAACTTTCATTCTCCAACTCGTATGACCAAACAGACTGTTCCAACACACCTAGAAGGGCACGTTTATGCTAGGGATGGTCCTCTTTTTCACCCAAATACGTCAAATCACTCTGAGCTACATTGGACCGAAGATTTCCCTTAAGAGTCCAAAGTGCTAAAAGGCAGCAATCTTCGAAAGGCTATTTCTCATAGATCGTGATGCTTATAGACTCTTCGTCTAAGGATATGGGATCATGTTGGGACCATCTACAATAACCTCTCTTTTTTTTTCTATCTTGGAGTATTTTTCCTGTGGTGATGAGTTTTTAGTTGAGGGAGAATTTGTCAAATGCAAGCAGTGTAAAGTTGCAAAGTGGTGCAACTTTCATTCTTCAACTCATACGACCAAACAAATTGTTCCAACACATCCGAATGGGTACGTTTACACTAGGTATGGTCTTCTTTTGCACCCAAATATGTCAAATCACTCTGAGCGACATTGGACCAATGATTTCCCTTAAGAGTCCAAAGTGCTAAAATCAAGCAATCTTTGAAGGGCTATTTCTTAGAAACCGTGATGCTTACAGACTTTTCATTTGAGGATATGGGATTGTGTTGGGACCATCTACAATAAGATCTCTTGGTTTTTTCTATCTCAGAATCATTTTCCCGTGGTGATGAGGTTTCAGTTGAGGGAAAAGTTTCCAAATACAAGTAGTGTAAAGTTGCAAAGTGGTGCAATTTTCATTCTCCATCTCATACGACCAAATAGATTGTTCCAACACATAAGTATGGGTAATTTTATGCTAGGTATGGTCCTCTTTTGCACCCAAATAGAATGAATCACTTTGAGCTACATTGGACCAACGATTTCCCTTAAGAGTCCAAAGTGCTAAAACACAACAATCTTTGAAGGGCTATTTCTTGAAAATCATGACACTTACAAACTCTCTGTTTGAGGCTATGGGATTGTGCTGGGACCATCTACAATAACCTCTCTCAGTTTTTTTCTATCTCAGAGGAATTTTCCCATGGTGATGAGTTTTCAGTTGAGGGAAAAGTTGTCAGATGCAAGCAGTGTAAAGTTGCAAAGTGGTGCAACTTTCATTCTTTAACTCGTACGACCAAATGAACTATTCCAACACATCTAGATGGGTACTCTTACGCTAGGGATGGTTCTTTTTTGCACCCAAATACACTGAATCACTCTGAACTACATTGGATCAACGATTTCCCTTAAGAGTCCAAAGTTCTAAAAGGCCATACCATCTATTGTACAGTCTGTAGCTCGATGGTATGGCCATGGTAGATGTTATTAGGAATGTATAAGGTGAATATCTGGGTTTAAAGAGCTAGAAAGGTCTGTAGTTGAGTTGGTGAGTTGCCATGCATGGCGAAAATGAGAGAAATTAGGTGAAAAATGGTGGTTACAACATGCTAATGTCAATGAAATGTGGGGGCAGCAAGATTTAAGATTGGATCAAGCTTCTGCAAATTGTAATAGACATGTTTGATGAGTTTATAGGGTGTGGCAAGGTTTGGGGAGTGAAGCTACACCCAAGTTTGGTTTTGACAATCAAATTGGAGTTTAAAACATTTTTAATTGTAATTGTGTTGTTTAAAGCCACCTAGCTCTTGCACCAGAAAACTCTTACCCAATCAACTTGAACATAATGCACACCCAAATAACTTGTTTCCACTTTGCTAGATCAAATAATCAATATGGGAAATGACATTCACATGAACTTCTTACATTTTTGTTTTTGGAAAAAGTGGCAAGTCATTGTAATTTATTATATATATATAGGAGATATTATAAAACCTGGTTCAAATGAGCATACCAGTAGGAAAGAACCAGGAAGAAAACCTTTGGTTGTAGCTCGATTAAGTACAAAAATCTCTTTACATTTTAAACATACCCTTTATACAATGCCAGGCATTTGACCCATATTTCAAAAAACATCACTAGATATAGATTATGCCTATACACAGTTATGACCTTTTTACATTGTTTCACATTTCAAAATTCAAATTTTACAAAAATTTTGTATTGGAGGCATTCAGGGCACAATCTTCTACAAGAGTAGTATATTGACGTTCTGGAGTGACAAGAACCTGTACAAACCATCAAGGTAGAAGTTAAACTACATACAATAGAAAATATGCTTAGAATAACCAATCTATATTATTGTAATCTATCGCATACCTCTCTAGAAGGATCAGAATTGCCTATTGTTGCAGTAGGTCCATGATCAATCATGCCAGGAATATCACAAAATTTGTCAAATGATAAATCTATATTGTCACAACAAAAAATATGCTTAGACTAACAAATCTATATTAATCTAAACAAGCTTAATGATGATGAATTGGTAATGCAAACTATAAAAGATGCTTAGAATAACCAATCTATATTATTCTAAATGACCTAATTGATGATGAGATGGTAATGCAAACTATAAAAGACGCTTTGAATAACCAATCTATATTATTGTAATATGTCGCATACCTCTCTGAAAGGATTAGAGTTGGCTATCGTTGCAGCACGTCCATGATCAATCATGCCAAAAATATCCCAAAAGTGCATACAAAATATCACTATTAAAGAAACCTGCATTGCAATAGTATACAAAATATCAATATTAAATAAAGAAAACTAATGAACTTAAGCATAATGAACCTAAGAATTGTACCTTCCATTATTGAATATGCTATACAAGTGTGCCTAAAGGGTCATCTATTTTCTTAAGAGTATCTAATATTGCTTCATGATTAGCATTACTAAGTGTCCATAGTTGTTTTATCTTTGGTTTGGCATGATGCTTCAACATCTTAACATTTTTTGCTATAACAAGTTGTGAATACATGAGAATGGTTTTGTGTTTCTCATAGTCTTCAAATGTAGGTATGCCATTCTTTCTAATCATGTATGTTCACAACCAAGTTTCTACAACCACAACTGAACCTGTAGGATACACGAACCCATCATCATATTCCATCGATTGTGTTAGCTTGTTCTTTACTTGCACACATCGAGCCAACCAATATTTCAATCTCTCTTCATTCCCTTGCGGTGCAACAACTGCAAAAATATGTCCTGGCTGTAGTAGTTTTAAAAGTCGGTCATAATCAAGTGAACTTTCCATTGTGTCATTTGTCATGGATATAGTTTGAGATAAAGGAGTTAGATATTGTGGAACCCATGTATCCACCCACTCACTTGACTCACATTGATCCCACTCACACTGAATACAACTCTAACAAAAACAAGCCAACTGTTGTGTCCAAATGGTCCATGTGTTTGCATCCAAACTTTGAAATGAATGCATTTTTGAAGAATCTTTGATTGTATGATAATCCAATCTACCTCCCACTGTACCCTCCTCAACCAACCAAAAGAATTTGTGCATTGTTGAATCAAGTGTCCCTCCCTGTGACAATGTTGAACTATAGCAATCGACAATAGAATGTGCATCACTGAATTTTGCTCCTAAAATCTTTACTTTCTCCTTAACTAGAGCTCTCTTTACTCACGCACCCTCTCCATCATGCTCCCCTTTCCCATGCCCACCTTCAAAAAAACTCCAAAATATTAGGTACACCCCTCTCTACATGCATTCTTGAATTGACTTGTGTAGTTATCTTACCAAATGAGATGTCAGCCTAGTGCTATATCATGCTCCTGCAGGAACTCAAAAAAAATCTCGAAACAATGTTGGACATACTCGGACAAGTGAGATCTATCATCACTCACATAAAAATGATACTCTTTGATTATCTTTCGATCCTCCTCTATACTATCAGGTGCATGTCTAAACGTTATGTGGACAAAAATAGCAATCTAAATGGAATTGTAATACTAAGATTATACCTCATTTTGTGGTTGCAATGTGTATTTTTCTACAAAATCAACCACTGATATAATAGTTCCAATCGAAAAAGAGTCCTTACATATCTTGAATTTGTGATCCAACCACTAAGACCTATGACTATGCATTGCATACTTGTAGAAAATATTGTCCTTAAAATCTGAAATAAAATCAGCAACACTGCATTCTTTTGTAGCCAACTCGCATCTAGAACCTTCACCTCCACTCTACAAAGTATATTTGACTATCTCATATCTCTTTTTCTCAACAAGATTCTTTCTAAATTCATGTTCGGAACCCTCATGAAAAAATTGAAAAAACTTTGGCAAGCCACCACATTGTGAGCACTTTGCATTTAAACAATCATTTCTATAGAAAAAGGAACCATCATCTCTAGAACATAAAATAGATCTAGAAAGTCCTTTGATGATTTCGGAAGATGCATTTCACCACACTCCTGCAACATTTCATTAGTATGCAAAGTAGAATGTATATAGCATAATAGTTCATGGTACATTGAAAATTCCACATGATATTTGCAACAACAAGTATTATGAATCTTAAGAGGTACACAATAAAATGGCATCAAACCTTAAAAATTCCTTTGCGATATTTCCATATTTGGATGTGTTTCAATAAATTTGTTGAACAACATTGTTTGTCTTGATTCCAAGAAATGTTTAGGATGAGGTGTACAGTCTCGATTGCCAATTCTTAACTTTAAAATATCCTTTGCATTAGGTGATACTCTAGAGTTATCATGCCAAAATTTCTGAATTACCTCCTTTACATTATCAGTTAGCTTCTTATCAACACGTGGAATCCTCCCGAAAAAATCCCATGTATCATTTTGAAAATGATCATCTATTCTTTCTCTTCTTGCAAGTGCTCTATCCAAATTTTTATGATTTATGTCAAAATCAATACAAGTTTGTCTCATAAAGCAAGCCTTTTTCAATTGATGGCTTACTAGGGCGGTTGTAATGACTCTCCAAGCAGCTCTCTTATCTTTTTCCTTGTTAGTTTTTCCAATAGACTTGAGAGCATTAAAAATATTTTTGACAATAATAGAATTTTTTTCAATCGTCTTGTTCACATGAATCTTCAATTTGGCTAGAAAAGGTCTCATCTTTTGCATCTTTATCAATTTTACAAAAATTCGGCATTGCTCGATCAATGTCTTATCGCTAAAATATTGGTTGAAAAGTCTTCTAGCCCACAACTGAATAGTTTGTGTTGACCTCTTTCCTTCAAAATTGTTTATAATGATATCATCAATTTCAACTAACCATTAAGGGGTTCTTGAAGTTTTTGAATTTGGAATATGTCTTTCTTCCACACAGGTTCTTCATTTCTAATGTAATCTGGTGAAACATAATTTACACTTGCTTCAATATTATGTTCAACATCTTCATTTCAAAAAAATTCACCTTGAACATTTTCAATATCAATATCATGTTCAACATCTTCAATTCCAACATTTTCACCTTGAACATTTTCATTCCCAATTTGAATATCATGTTCAACATCTTCAATTCCAACATTTTCACCTTGAAAATTTTCAATCTTAATTTGAATATTTTCATTCCCAATTTCAATATCATGTTCTACATTTTCACCTTGAACATTTGCAATTTCCTCTTCACTTGAAAGACCATAGGGCTCATGTTCACCAATATTTAACATACCTTGTCTTTTCTTCCTATGAACTTCTCTATCTCTTTGTCTATATTATTCAATTTGTTCTTTTGTAAGCTTTCTCTTACATTTTTTCTTCCGATGGTTGCTGCTCCCCATTATACCTTATAAAAGATGCTACAAAAAGTTGATATTTGTCTCTTCCTATATGAAACCACACATTTTTCACCTACAAAGTGCTGCAAATAGAATGTAGGGTCCATTAGAATGCACAAAAATGGCCCACAAATCCGATATCTGATAATCGGATATCTGATTTGGAAAAAAAATTAAAATGTTTTGCAATGGTAAGGTTTTAGCTCTACAAATTAGAGTTTTACAGATCGAATATTCGATTCAAATAGGATATCCGATTTGTGCCCACATAGACCTAAGGGTTAATGGTAGAGAGTGGGAGAGTGGGAGATTGAGAGGGAGAGAGGGAGAGGGAGAGAGGGAGAGGGAGAGTGGGAGGGAGAGAGAGAGAGAGGGAGGGAGGAGTGGGAAAGGGAGAGTGGGTGAGAAAGAGAGAGTGGGAGAGAAAGAGGGAGAGAGAGGGAGGGAGGTAGGGTGAGGGAAGGAGGCAGGGAGGGAGAGAGGAAGAGTGAGAGAGAAAGAGGGAGAGTGAGGGAGGAAGGAAGGGAGGGAAGGAGGGAGAGGGAGGGAGGAAGGGAGAGAGGAAGGGAGAGGGAGAGGGTTAGAAAGAGAGTGGGAGAGATGGAGATAGACAGGGAGGGAGAGAGG
>CM021105.1:219267224-219282108 GCA_007115665.2 Sequoiadendron giganteum | reverse complement strand
GAGAGACAGAGAGAGACACTGAGAGGGACACGGAGAGACACTGAGGAGAGGAAAAGAGGAGGAGAGTGGAGAGGAGAGGACGGAGACGAAGAGTGAGTGAGAGGAGAGGAAGAGGAGTGGAGGGAGATAAGGAGAAAATGGAGGAGAGAGAGAGAGAGAAAGAGAGAGGGAGAGTGGAGGAAGGAGTGGAGAGGGGTGGATGGAGAGAGAGGGAGAGAGGAGGAGATGGAGGAGAAGGGAGGAGAGAGAGAGAGGAGAGGAGGAAAGGAGGGAGAGGAGAGGAGAGGGGAGAGAGGGAGAGGGAGAGGGAGATGGAGGGAGAGATGGAGAGAGGAGAGAGGAGAGAGGAGAGAGAGAGAAAGAGGAGAGGAAGGAGAGGGAGAGTGGGAGAGAGAGTGGAGAGGAGAGGAGGGAGAGGGAAGGAGAGAGAGTGGAGGGAGAGAGGGGAGGAGAGAGAGAGGTGGAGGAAAGAGGAGAGAGAGGAATGGAGAGGAGAGAGGAGAGGAGGAAGAGAGAGGAGAGGGAGAGGGGGGAAGGAGAGATGGAGAGGAGAGGAGAGAGGAGAGGGATGGATGGATGGAGAGAGAGGAAGGATATGGAGGAAGAGGGAGAGGAGAGTGGAGGAGAAAGGAGAGAGGAAGGAGATGGAGAGGGAGGAGGGAGAGTGGAGAGAGAGGGAGAGAGAGAGAGAGGAGAGAGAGGGAGGTGGAGAGTGGGACAAGTGGGAGAGTGAGAGGAGAGTGGGAGAGGAGAGGAGAGGGAGGGAAGGAGAGAGGGAGAGGGAGGGAGAGAGAGGGAGAGAGGGGGTCAGGCTGAGGAGAGAGAGAGAGAGAGGAGAGGAGAGTGAGAGGAGAGAGAGAGAGAGGAGAGAGGAGGAGGAGCCGAGAGGGGACAAGGAGAGTGAGAGGAGAGGAGAGGAGGATAAGGAGAGTGGGAAGAAGAGAGGAGATGGGAGAGAGGATAGGAGAGAGGGAGAGAGGGTTTAGGGCTGAGAGAGAGAGAGAGAGGTGGAGAGGTGGAGAGTGAGAGGGAGAGAGAGAGAGGGAGAGAGATAGGGAGAGAGGGAGTGGGACAGTGGGACAGTGGGAGAGTGAGAGGGAGAGTGGGAGAGTGAGAGAAGGAGAGGGAGATTGGGAAGGAGAGAGGGAGCATGGGAGGGAAATAGGGAGAGAGGGAGAGAGAGGGGGTTTAGGGTTGAGGGAGAGAGAGAGAGGGGAGAGAAATAAGAGTGATTGAGTGAGAGACTTGGGAGAGAGAGAGGTGGAGAGAGAGAGAGGGAAAGAGATAATATTTAAATATTATACATAATAATATTATATATTATATATTAAATACATAATTTGGTAAGAGATTATCATAAATTGTATATTATATATATTAAATTATAAACTTTATTGCATTTTTGAAATCATATATTAAAAATTGTATAAAATTTTTAAAACTCGTATCTAAAACATATCACATATTGGATTCAAATTGGATATCCGATTTGAATCCAATATCTGATATGATGACACAAAATTTAATGCCTAAGGATTAGACTTGGGCTTGCTTTGGAATTTGGTTCAAACCTGCCAATCCTAAGAAGTCAACACTAAAAACGTGTTTAACAACTTACCTTTCTTTTCCAAACTTCGCCCATGTGGTTGATGACTTTTATTTTACCCAAAATTAATAAAATGAAAAGGGTTTCTAAAGGATCTTCTCAACTTTCTACCAATATAAATTATACTTTACTTTGAATCTAATAAATAATTATTTTTCATTTTCTATTAGAATTACGACTAAAGTCCTGATTGATAGCCCGATAGAAAAACATCTATAGCTTTCAAACGATGTCACATTTTTTGAATCCAAAACATGTGTCACATTCTATGCTTTGCATACTATAGGATTAAAAAAATAAATGAATTTCATGAAGTTTTGACCAAGTTAAGGCCGTCAAGCATACGAGTTTTTATATTTTTTAAAAGTTGTAATAAAAAAATCATAATTAATTATTTAATTGAAAATAAATTACAAAAAAATATGCATCACATCCGGACATGAGTCTCTACTTATATCTAAAATCTTATAAAAAATGTTATCTTTTTATTATGGTGAGGGTGGTCAGACAGACACCTACTTCTTATTTTTTCCCTGAAATTTAAGTACTACTGCATTGAAATTTCAATTTTTCACCAAACAGATTTTTTTTTAGAAAAATTAACCTAGTAGTTTAGAATCTACATTCAATTTTCCAGAGATTCTATTCTTACATATTTTTGAAATAATATAGATAAATTATTCAAATTTTTACGTCAAGTTGCCTAACTCTGAATTTTCTAAATTTTCATTGCCACTTAAGGGTCTGTTTTTTCCATGATGATCCTGCACATACCCATACCTTGGCTCTAATTTTGTATTTCATTCTAGTGCTAATCTTGGCTCCATCATTTCCTCTGAATCTACTTCTTGTTCTAGCTTTGTTCTTAGTTGTGTTTCCCAATTATGTTCCCATTCTAGAGTATGAATATTCCATGTTGACTGATTTGTTGGCCAAAACATCGATTCTTCTACAAAACCTAGTTCTTCATTTTCAACAAGAATGTCAAGTTCTTGAAGCCAATCTCTTTCATGTTCTTGAATAATTAAACTATGCTCTTTTAATTGAAACAATAGTCTTTGTAGAAGAAGATACCTTAGCAAATTTTAGAGAAGAACTAGTAATTTCTTCCTTCTCATGAGAGCATAAGCTCTTTCTTCGCTGAACTATGAGTCTTTTGGGTTTACTTGTTGTAATTGATGCTTTCCCTTTCTACTTCTTTTGACCATCTTCTTTTGAAGAGCTATCTCATCTAGTTTGAGTCTTTCTAATATTTTTTGCTACTTGCCTTATCTTCTCAATTTTTTTAGCCACAAACTCAATTAAGGCTTTACTATATTCAGTATATCTTCTATTTTCTTCATTATCATGTTGAGTTGATGCCATTGCTTGTGCTGATTGTTGAACATTCCTTAATTAATAACTTAGACCAGAAGTTTCATTTAACAAAGAATTTTTTTGCTTTTTTATTTTTAAAACTGAAGAATCCATCTTATGTTGCATCTAAGTAATATGTGCTAATTTTTCTTGATTAATAATACTATTATTTGAGGAATATATAATATATACAACCATATCATCCACTGGTTCATCCAATTTCTTTGGGGCTCAAAATTCTTTTGTTTCTCTCCAAGTTCTACATGAAGTCCGGCTTCATAGATTCCCCATAACTTCTTATCAAAATTTATCATAGTAAAAGTTTATGGGGTCAGCCATCTACCTGGTTCATAGCCAACAACTTCTTTTTCCACCCCTCTAGCCTCTATTATATACTTATTTTTCTTCATAGTTCTTGCTCTTGGAAGGTGTTCCTTTGGGAGTCTCTCTTTTGGCATACAACTCTTTTCTCCTATTTTGGTAATTTTTATCCCTTTTCCCTTATCATCTTGTTGTTCATCTTCTTTAGGTGTTAATGCTAATTTTTGACTGACCTGTCTTGCCAATTTTTTCATGAAATCTAGATTACTACCAAGGTTAGATAATGTAGCTAAAGAAGATCTAGATGGATATGGATTTATGGAGGAATGACATTTGAATGAGAGAGGGTGAGAAGATCCTATAGCTTCTTCAGGGTTATAATCAATATATTGTTTTTAGTTAGAACCTGGAAAATGTCTTGATAGAGAATAAGACCTGGATATATGGGATAAACTGGGTCTACCACTAGTTGATGCTACAAGTTGCTCAAGGAGTGTTTCTTTTGGTAAGGATCTTAATTCTATACTTGAAACTCTTCTAGATTGTTTTTTTGGTTTGTCATAAAATAGACCTTTATAGGGTACTGGTAGATTCTAGAATTTGGGTGCAGATGTCTGGTTAATAAGTCTTTCTATAATAGTAAATCCTATATCAAAACTAGTATGATCAATATATCTTCCAAAATCTAAAACATTGCAGTTGCCTTCTGGAAAGGATGCCCCCACTAGAAAATTTCAAGGAGGAAACAAAATATTCAATAACCTATATATGCATCTACCACTGATAGTGGCATAGATATATTTTGGCTAAAGAATCACACCTTTAACTTGAAGTAATAAACAAAATGCATATTGTACATGTTTATCATCTAAAATAATTGGGAATTTTGGTCGCACAGAGATTCATCCATCACCACTTGTAGTCTCATCATTTTCTTGGGCTCTAGATAGCCTACCCCTAAATTTAGCAATTACAACTTGATCCCATAGTCTGCAATGGGTATCTATCAAGGTAGCAAAGTACTCGACTCCTATATCATAATTGAAATGTGGGTGGATAATTATATCAACATATGAGAAATGAACATGAAAAAATCCTTTATCTTTCGATATTTTGATATCTTTAGGCAATAGGAAAGGTAGGTATACTAGGAAAATTCCTTCTCCTAAAACTCAAAGATTAAGCTCAGATTGCCTAACTAAATCCATAGTCCTAGCTTTTATGCCCTTCTCATGATACAAATCTGAAATCTTAATATCTCGAAACTTAAAATTGCCTCTATCGACATATTCTTCTTTATCTTCAAACACATTATGAATAATAGATGAAAGTGAAGAACTTGCATTAAGAGATCTTTGCCTTGCCATTGAAGAGTTTTAAGACTTATTGAAATTTTTTGAAGATAGTTTCACTACTACTTTTACCATCTTACTGCTCACCCTTCCACACCTATCCTTTGGCTTCAACATAGGATTTACGACCTTACTGTGGCTCCACAACTACTTCGTGTCTCTACCTTTGATCTTTCAATCTTCACACTCTTATTCTAGCTACCAACATATGACTCTTATGACAAAATTTCACTATAACTAGATCTTAATAGAACATGGGTTTGTTATTACACATGCATTAGAATTATCTCGACCATGGCTCTGAACCTAGGCTATGATACCAATACAAATTACATACCTCAACTAGAATGAAACCAAAACATTAGCAAGTACTAATGCTTCGATACCATTGTAGAATGGAAGCATCAGTTTATTCTCAAAATATTGTTTTTGAAATATAGACATAGGAATTGGTCCCTATATTGGAAAACAATAACATAATTGGAACTAAGTTTGTATTTAGAAACAAACTAATTCATATATTCTTTTTATTCTTGAATAGGAACTAAGTTTGTATTTAGAAACAAACTGAATGAGAATGAAGAAGTAGTAACAAATAACTTGTGTGTAAGGGTTACTCACAAGCAAAAGGAATAGACTTTAAGGAGACATTTTCCCCAATGGCTAGAATGGAAGCTATCCGGATATTTTTGGCATTTGCAGCATATAAGGACTTTAAATTTTATCAAATGGATATGAAGTTTTCTTTTCTAAATGGTGAATTGGAAGAAGAGGTTTACATGGAATGACCAAAAATATTTCAGTTGTCAAATCAACCAAATATGGTCTATAAATTGAAGAAGGAATTATATAGATTAAAACAAGCTCCCAAAGCTTGGAATGCAAGGTTGGACAGATATTTGATACAAAAAGGAATCAGTAAAGACACCAAAAATAGTAATATTTACTTGGGTAAACCCACAAAAGTGGTTTACAATTTGAGTGAGGGGTAAGTGCATTGATCTGTGACACAATTTCGATGCCAAATTGCAAAAAAACCCGTAATATGCCATATTACGTTTGCCAAATTTGGAGAGTGCCAAATTTGGTGCTCACCAAATTTGGCACTCTCCAAATGGCTTTACCATTTTGTGCTCGTCAAATGGCTTGAATTATGCAATGAATGAGAAAGTGTGAGTTCTCTTTCTTTTTGCAATTACTTTTGGAATGCATTTTTTTAAACTCTTTCATTTTCTCTTTCTTTGCCAGGGAAACTATATACATGAAATAAAAATTTAAGTATAAGTTGAAATTTACATATGGAAATTTACTTTCTTATACTTTAAGTTATATTTAATGTATATAGGCAGGATTTTTGAGAGTGGTTTCAGATCTCTAGAAGTTATAATGCAAATTCTATTTTTTTTAAGATCTTAAAAATTTCAGACTTAGTCAAATTTCAGTAATCAACAATTCAAATTTTAGTAATCAAGAGCTCAAATTTTAGTATTCAACAATTTGTATCATCTTTCTCTCTCACTCTCTCCTTCTCTCTACTCTCTATCTCTCCAGTCCCTCACTGTCTCTCCATTTCTCCCTCTCTCCCTCTCTCCCCTCTCTCTCTCTCACACCCCTTTATCTCCTCCCTACATCTGCCTCCCTCCCTCCCCTCTCTACTTCTCTCTATCTCTTCTCTCTCTACATCTCCTTCCCTCTCTACTTATCTCTATCTCCCCTCTCAATCTCTCTCTTTACCTACCTCTCCCTTCATCACTTTGTATCTCACTTATGTCTCCCTCCCTATCTCTTTCCCTCTTGAATCTCTATCTCTCATATCCCTCCCTCTACCTACATCTCTCTCACTCTCTATCCCTCTCTTCCCCCTCTTTCTCTCTAACTCTCTCCTCTCTATCTGATAATTATCTCTCCCTCTCTATCTCTCTCTCACACAAACCTCTATCTCCCTCGTTAACCCTCCCTCCCTCCCTCCCTCCTTCCCTCTCTACTTCTCTCTATCTCTCCTCTCCCTCCCTCTCTTGACCTCACCCTCCCTCCCCTTCTTTTTGTCTCTCCTCCCAATCTCTCTCACTATTGTCCCTCCCTCCCTCACCCCTCTTTCTCTCTCAATTTATCCTTTTCTCTATCTCACCATTCTCTCTCTCACTCATACACACACACACACACACACACCCCTCTATCTCCCTCCCTACCTCTCCCTCCCACCCCTCTCTACTCTCTACCTCTCCTCTCTCTTCCCTCTCTATACCTACCTCTCCCTCGATCACTCTCTCTCTCTCCATCCCTCTCTATCTCACTTATGTCTCCTTCCCTACCTCTTTCCCTCTCTAATCTCTATCTCTCCTCTCCCTTCCTCTACCTACATCTATCTCTATCTCTCCATCCCTTTCTTTCTCTCTCACTCTCTCATCTTTATCTCACCATTATCTCTATCCCTACCTATCACCCCCTCCTCTCTAAATCACCATTCTCTCTCTATCCCAATTTCCCTCCTTCCCTCTCTATGTCTCACTTATCCATTTCTACCTCTCCCTCCCTCCAACCTCCCAACCTCTCTTTATCTCTATTTATTTTTCTCTCCTTACCTCTCTACTCTCTATCTCACCACTCTCTCCATCTCACTCTCCCTCCCTTCCTCTCTCCGTCCTATCCCTCCCTCTCTCCTTCCCTCTCTACCTACCTCTCCCTCCACTACCTACCACTCTCTCTCCCTCTCTCCCTCCCCCTCTTTCTCTCTTACTCTCTCATTCCCTCTCTACTCTCTATCTCTCCCCCCTTCCTTATCCACTCTCTTTCTCTCTCTCCCCTCATTTTCTCTCCTCTCACTCTCTCTCCCTCTCACACACACTCACCTCTATCTCCTCCTTTCCTCTCCCACAATCCCTCCACTCTCTACTTCACTCTATCTATCATAACTCTCCACATCTCCTTCCCTCTCTATTTATCTTTATCTCCCCTCTCCCTCTCTTTACTCACCTTTCCCTCCATCACTCTATATCTCAACCGTGTTTCCTCCCTACCTCTTTCCCTATCTACTCTCTATCTCTCCTCTCCCTCCCTCTACCTCTCTCTCTCCAACCCTTCTCTCTCTCTCTCTCTCTCTCTCTCTCTCTCTCTCTCTCTCTCTCTCTCTCTCTCTCTCTCTCTCTCTCTCTCTCTCTCTCTCTCTCTCTCTCTCTCTCTCCCACACACACACACACCTCTATCTCCTCCCTACGTATCCCTCCCTCCCCTCTCTACTTCTCTCTATCTCTCCTCTCTCTACGTCTCCTTCCCTCTCTACCTATATTTATCTCCCCTATCCCTTTTTTTACCTACCTCTCCCTTCATCACTCTGTATCTCACCTATGTTTCCCTACCTACCTAAGGTTGAGGGATTAAGGGTTAAGGGTTGAGAATTTAGGGTTGAGGATTTAATGTATAGGGTAGAGGGTAGAGGGTTATAAGGTTTGAGGGTTGATGGTTGAGGGTTGAGGGTTGAGGGTAGAGGGGTTAGGGTATAGGGTTGAGGGATTAGGGTTGAGAGTCCAATGTATAGGGTAGAGGGTATAGGGGTTGAGGGATTAAGGTTTAAGGTTTGAGGGTTGAGGGTTTAGGGATTAATGGTTTAGGGATTAAGGGTTTAGGGTTGAGAGATTAGGGTAGAGAGTTTACTTGGGTTTAAGGGTTGGGGGTATAGAGTTGATGGTAGAGGGTATTGGGTTTAGGGTTGAGGGTATTGGATTAAGGGTTGATTGTTTTAGGGCTTAAGGGTTGAGGGATTAGGGTAGAGAGGGAGGGAAGGATGGAGGGAGAGATGGAGGTAGAAGTGAGATAGAGACAAGGAGAGAAGAGGAGGGAGGGATAGATATATATGAGGGTTGAGGATCCAATGTATAGGATAGAGGGTTGAGAATTGAGGGTATAGGGTTGATGGTTTAGGGTATTGGGTTAAGGGTATAGGGTTGAGGGTAGAGGGTTTTAGGGTTTAAGAGTTTAGGGTTGAGGATTTAGGGTTGAGGGTAGATGGTTTAGGGTATAGGTTTAAGGGTATATGGTTGAAGGATTAGGGTTGAGGGTCTAATGTATAAGGGTCGAGGGTTTTGGGTTTAAGGGTTAAGGATTAAGGGATTAAGGGTTGAGGGTTGATAACTGAGTGTTAAGGGTTTAATTTATAGGGTAGAGGTTAGAGGGTTTAAGGGTTTAGGGTTTAATGGTTGAGGGTCGAGAGTTTAACGTTGAGGGTAGAGAGTTGATGGCATAGGGTTGATGGATTAGGCTTAAGGGTCCAACATATAGGTTACAGGGTATAGGGGTTGAGGGTTGAGGGTTAAGGGTTAAGGGTTGAAGGTAGAGGGTTGAGAGTTTAAGGATTTAGGAATAAAGGGTTAAGGGTTGAGTGATTAGGGTTGAGGGTAGAGGGTAGAGGGTTTAAAGGTTTAGGATTTAAGGGTTGAGGGTTGAGGGTTTAGGGTATAGGGTTGAGTGTTTAAGGGTTTAGGATATAGGGTTGAGGGATTAGGGAAGAGAAGGTGGGATGTATGGAGGGAGAAGTGAGATAGAGATAAGGAGAGAAGAGGGGGGAGGAATAGAGATAGATGAGAGTTTATGGTCCAATGTATAGGGTATATGGTTGATAATTGAGGGTATAGGGTTGAATGTTTAGGGTATTAGGTTGAGGGTATAGAGTTGAGGGATTAGGGTTGAGGGTATATGGTATTGGGTTGAGGGTATAGTGTAGAAGGTTTAAGGGTTTAGGGTTTAAGGGTTTACGGTTGAGGGTTTAGGGATGAGGGTAGAGGTTTTCTGGTATATGTTTGAGGGATTAGGGTAGAGGATAGAGAGTATTAGGTTGAGGGTAGAGGGTTTAAGGGTTGAGGGTTCAGAGTTTAAGGTTGAGGGTAGAGGGTTGAGGGTATAGGGTTAAGGGATTAGGGTTTAGGATAGAGGGTATTGGTTAAAGGTAGAGGTTTTAAGGGTAGAGGGTTAAGGGTAGATGGGAGAGAGATAGATGGATTGAGTGAGTGAGAGAGAGAGAGACCCGAGAGAGGGAGAGGGGGTAGGAGGGAGAGACTCAAATGAGAGAGAAGGAGAGGGAGTGGGAGAGAGACAGAGGGAGGGAGGGTTAAGGGTATAGGGTAGAGGGTTTAAGGGTTTAGGGTTTATAATTTAGGGTTAATGGTAGAGGGGAGAGATAGAGGGAGTGAGAGAGAGAGAGACTTGAGAGAGGAAGAGGGGTAGGAGGGAGAGTCTTGAGAGAGAGAGGGAGGGAGTTGGAGAGAGATAGAGGTTATAGGGTTAAGGGTAGATGGTTAATCGTAGAGGGTAGAGGGGTTAAGGGTTTAAGGGTTAAGGGTAAATCGCTAAGGTTAGAGGGGAGAGACGTAGAAGGAGTGAGTGAGTGAGAGGGACTTGAGAGAGGGAGAGGGGGTAGGAGGGAGAGACTTGAGAGAGAGAGAGAGAGGGAGGGAGATGGAGTGGGAGAGAGATATAGGGCATAGGGTTGATGGTAGAGGGTAGAGGGTTTTAAGTGTTTAGTTTTTAAGGGTTAAGGGTTAATGGTTTAGGGTTTAGGGTTAAGGGTAGAGGGGAGAGAGATAGAGAGAGGTGATAGAGAGAGAAGTAGAGAGGGAAAGAAGGTGGAGATATTGAGAGAGAGGAGGGAAGGAGGGTGATATAAATATGTATAGAGGGACAACTAGGTAGAGAGGAGTAGATATGAAATCAAAGATATATGGATAGGTAGGGATAGAGAGAAAGGTGAGACACAAATAAAGAGATGTCTAGGTAGATAGATAGAGGGGGAGATAAAAAAAGTAGAGGGTAGAGTTAAGGGTAGAGGGTAGAGTGTTTAAAGTTTTAGGGTTAAAGGGTTAAAGGGTTAAGGGTTAAGGGTTTAGGGTTAAGGGTAAAGGGGAGAGAGATAGAGGGAGTGAGTGAGAGAGAAAGAGGGAGGGAGTGGGAGAGAGGGTAGAGTGTTAAGGGTAGATGGTAGATGGTAGAGGGTTAAGGATAGAGGGGAGAGAGAATGAAGGAGTGAGTGAGAGAGAGAGACCTGGGAGAGGGAGAGGGGTAGGAGGGAGAGAATTGAGAGAGAGAGAGAGAGAGGGGAGGAGTTGGAGATAGATAGAGGTAGAGGTAGAGGGTTTAATGGGTTTAGGGCTTAAGGTTAATGGTAGAGGAGAGATAGTAGATGGAGTGAGGGAGAGAGAGGGAGGGAGGAGAGACAGAGGTTAAGGTTAGAGGGAGAGAGATAAAATGAGTGGGGAGAGAGATAAAAATGAGTGAGTGAGACCCGGGAGAGAAGAGGCCAGAGAGGGAGAGAATTGAGAGAGAGAGAGAGAGAGAGGGATGGGAGGAGTTGAGAGCAGATAGAGGGTTTAAGGGTTAAGGGGAGAGGGGAGAGATATAGATGGAGTGAGTGAGATAGAGAGAGGGAGGGAGTGGGAGAGAGATAGAGGGTAGAGGGTAGAGGGTTAAGGGTAGAGGGGAGAGAGATAAAAGGAGTGAGAGAGAGGGAGAAAGGGTAGGAGGGAGAGACTTGATATAGAGAGAGAGGGAGGGAGGGAGTGAGAGACAGATAGAGGGTAGAGGGTTGAGGGTAGATGATAGAGGGTTTAAGGGATAAGGGTTTAGTGTTAAGGGTAGAGGGGAGAGAGATAGAGGGAGTGAGTGAGAGAGAGAGACCTAAGAGAGAGAGGGGATAGGAGGGAGATTCTTGAGAGAGAGGGGGGATGTGGGAGACTCTCTATATCTACCCTCCCTCTCTCTCTCACAAGTCTCTCCCTCCTACTCCCTCTCCCTCTCTCAGGTCTCTCTCTCTCACTGACTTCTATCTCTCTCCCCTCTACCATTAACCCTTAACCCGTAAACCCTCTACCCTCTATCTCTCTCCCACTCCATCTCTCTCCCTCTCAAATCTCTCCCTCCTACCCCTTCTCCCTCTCTTAGTTCTCTCTCAGTGACTCCCTCTATCTCTCTCCCCTCTCCCCTTAACCCAAATCTCTAAACCCTTAACCCTTAAACGCACTACCCTCTACCCTTAACACTCCCTCCCTCTATCTCTCCCACTCCCTCCCTCTCTCTCTCAAGTATCTCCCTCTTACAACCTCTCCCTCTCTTAGGTATCTCTCTCACTCACATACTCCCTCTATCTCTCTCCCCTCTACCCTTAACCATTAAACCCTAAAACATTAAACCCTTAACTCTCTACCCTTAACCCTAAACCCTACACCCTTAACCCTTAAACCCTAAACTCTCTACCCTATGCCATTAACCCTCCCTCCCTCTATCTCTCTCCCACTCCCTCCCTTCCTCTCTCTCTTTTTCAACCCTCTCCATCCTATCCCCTCTCCCTCTCTTAGGTCTCTCTCTAAATCGCTCTTTCTATCTCTATCCCCTCTATACTTAAGCCTAAACCTTAAACCATTAATTCTTAAACCCTCTACCCTCTACCCTTAACCATGCATCCCTCCATATATATCCCACTCCCTCCCTCTCTCTCTCTCAAGTATATCCTTCCTAACCCATATCCCTCTCTCAGGTCTCTCTCACTCACTCCCTCTATCTCTCTCCCCTCTACCCTAAGCCCTCTACCCTCTACCCTTAACCCTTAAACCTTAAATCATTAAACCCTTAACCCTCTACCCTTAACCCTAAACCCTAAACCCTTAACCCTCAAACTCTCTACCCTCTACCCTAAACCCTCTACTCTCAACCCTCAACCCTCAAACCTCAACCCTCAACCCTTAAACCTTAATCCCTCAACCCCTATACCCTCTACCTTATACATTAGACCCTCAACCCTAATCCATCAATCCTATATCCTCAACCCTCTATCGTCAACCCTTAAGGGGTAAAGGGTATTGGGTTGAGGCTAGAGGGTAGAAGGTTTAGGGTTTTATGGTTTAATGATTTAGGGTTGAGGGTAGAGGGTTTAGGGTATAGGTTTAAGGGTATATGGTTAAAATATTAGGGTTGAGGGTCTAATGTATAGGGTAGAGGGTATAAGGGTTGAGGGTTTAGGGTTCAAGGGTTGAGGATTGAGGGATTAAGGGTTGAGGGTTGAGAATTGAGGGTTAAGGTTCTAATGTATAGGGTAGAGGGTAGAGGGTTTAAGGGTTGAGGGTTGAGAGTTTAAGGTCAAGGGAAGATGGTTGAGGGTATAGGGTTCATGGATTAGGGTTGAGGGTCCAACATATAGGGTAGAAGGTATAGGGGTTGAGGGTTTAGGGTTAAGTGTCCAGGGTTGAAGGTAAAGGGTTAAGGGTTTAATGGTTGAGGGATAAAGGGTTAAGGGTTAAGGGTTAAGGGTTAAGGGTTTAGGGATTATGGATTAGGGTAGAGAGTTTAATTTGGTTTATGGGTTTAAGGTTTAAGGTTTGAGGGATTAGGGTTGATGGTAGAGGCTATTGGGTTGAGGGTAGAGGGTTCAAGGGTTTAGGATTTAATATTTTAGGGTATAGGGTTGAGTGTTTAATGGTTTAGGGGTTGAGGGTATAGGTTTGAGGGATTAGGGAAGAGAGGGATGGATGGAGGGAGTGAGAGATGGAGGGAGAAGTGAGATAGAGAGGAGGAGAGGAGAGTATGGAGGGACAAATATAGATGAGGGTTGAGGATATAATTTATAGGGTAGAGGGTTGAGAATTGAGGGTAGATGGTTTAGGGTATTGGGTTGAGGGTATAGGGTTGAGGGATTAGGGTTGAGGGTTTAGGGTTTATGGATGAGGGTAAAGGGTTTAGGGTATAGGTTTGAGAGATTAGGGTTAAGGGTAGAGGGTAGAGGGTTAAGGGTAGAGGGGAGATATATAGGAGTAATTGAGTGAGAAAGAGACCTGAGATAGGGAGAGGGGGTAGGAGGGAGAGACTTGAGAGAAGAGGGGGCAAGTGAGTGGGAAAGAGATAGAGGGTAGAGGGTTTAATGGTTTAGAGTTTAAGGGTTAAGGGTTTAGGGTTTAGGTTAAGGGTAGAGGGAAGAGAGACAAAGAGAGTGACTGAGAGAGAGAGACCTGAGAGAGGGAGAGGGTTGAGAGAGAGAGAGAGATGGAGGGAGTGGGAGAGAGATAGAGTGAGGGAGGGTTAAGGGTAGAGGGTAGAAGGTTTAAGGGTTAAGGTTCTAGGGTTTAGGGTTAAGGGTAGAGGGGAGAGAGAGAGAGGGACTGAGTGAGAGAGAGACCTGGGAGAGGGAGAGGGGTAGGATGGAGAGTATTGAGATAGAGATGGAGGGAGTGTGAGAGAGATAGAGGGTAGAGGGTTAAGTTTAAAGGGTACAGGGTTTAAGGGTATAGGGCTAAGTTTATAGGGGAGAGACATAAGAGTGAGTGAGTGAGAGAGAGACTTGAGAGAGGGAGAGGGTGTAGGAGGGAGAGGTTTGAGAGAGAGAGAGGGTAGAGGGTTAAGGTTATAGGGTAGAGGGTTTAGGGTTTAGGGTTAATGGTAGAGGGGAGATTGATAGAGGGAGTGACTGAGAGAGAGAGACCTATGAGAGGGAGAGGGGGTAGGAGGGAGATACTTGAGAGAGAGAGAGAGAGGGTAGATGGTTTAAGGGTTTAGGGCTTAAGGGTTAAGGGTTTAGGGTTTAGGGTTAAGGGTAGAGGGGAGAGAGATAAAGGGATATAGTGAGAGAGGGAGTTGGAGAGAGATAGAGGGGAGAGGGTAGAGGGGAGAGAGATAGGAGTGAGTGAGAGACCCGAGAGAGGGAGAGGGGGTAGGAGGGAGAGACTTGAGAGATAGGGAGGGAGGGAGTGGGAGAGAGATAGAGGGTAGAGGGTTTAAGGGTTTAGAGTTTAAGGGTTAAGGTTTTAGGGTTTAAGGTTAAGGGTAGAGGGGAGAGAGATAGAGGAAGTGAGTGAGAGAGAGACCTAAGAGAGGGAGAGGGGGTAGGAGGGAGATTCTTGAGAGAGAGAGAGGGAATAAGTAGGAGAGAGATAGAGGGTAGAGGGTTTAAGGGTTAAGGGTAGAGAGCTAAGGGTAGGGAAGAGAGACATAGGAGTGAGTGAGAGAGACTTGAGAGAGGGAGAGGGGGTAGGAGGGAGAGACTAGAGAGAGAGAGAAAGAGAGAGAGAGAGAGGGATTTGGAGAGAGATAGAGGGTAGAGTGTTAGTGGTAGAGGGTAGAGGGTTTTAAGGGTTAAGGGTAGAGGGGAAAGAGATAGAGGGAGTGAGTGAGAGAGATAGAGATACCTAAGAGAGGGAGAGGGGGTAGGAGAGAGAGAGAGATAGAGAGAGAGATGTGAGATACAAATATAAAGGAGGGATAGATATGTAGGTAGAGA
>CM021105.1:219216408-219267124 GCA_007115665.2 Sequoiadendron giganteum | reverse complement strand
ACTCCTTTATCTCAAACTATATCCATGACAAATGACACAATGGAAAGTTCACTTGATTATGACCGACTTTTAAAACTACTACAGCCAGGACATATTTTTGCAGTTGTTGCACCGCAAGGGAATGAAGAGAGATTGAAATATTGGTTGGCTCGATGTGTGCAAGTAAAGAACAAGCTAACACAATCGATGGAATATGATGATGGGTTCGTGTATCCTACAGGTTCAGTTGTGGTTGTAGAAACTTGGTTGTGAACATACATGATTAGAAAGAATGGCATACCTACATTTGAAGACTATGAGAAACACAAAACCATTCTCATGTATTCACAACTTGTTATAGCAAAAAATGTTAAGATGTTGAAGCATCATGCCAAACCAAAGATAAAACAACTATGGACACTTAGTAATGCTAATCATGAAGCAATATTAGATACTCTTAAGAAAATAGATGACCCTTTAGGCACACTTGTATAGCATATTCAATAATGGAAGGTACAATTCTTAGGTTCATTATGCTTAAGTTCATTAGTTTTCTTTATTTAATATTGATATTTTGTATACTATTGCAATGCAGGTTTCTTTAATAGTGATATTTTGTATGCACTTTTGGGATATTTTTGGCATGATTGATCATGGACGTGCTGCAACGATAGCCAACTCTAATCCTTTCAGAGAGGTATGCGACATATTACAATAATATAGATTGGTTATTCAAAGCGTCTTTTATAGTTTGCATTACCATCTCATCATCAATTAGGTCATTTAGAATAATATAGATTGGTTATTCTAAGCATCTTTTATAGTTTGCATTACCAATTCATCATCATTAAGCTTGTTTAGATTAATATAGATTTGTTAGTCTAAGCATATTTTTTGTTGTGACAATATAGATTTATCATTTGACAAATTTTGTGATATTCCTGGCATGATTGATCATGGACCTACTGCAACAATAGGCAATTCTGATCCTTCTAGAGAGGTATGCGATAGATTACAATAATATAGATTGGTTATTCTAAGCATATTTTCTATTGTATGTAGTTTAACTTCTACCTTGATGGTTTGTACAGGTTCTTGTCACTCCAGAACGTCAATATACTACTCTTGTAGAAGATTGTGCCCTGAATGCCTCCAATACAAAATTTTTGTAAAATTTGAATTTTGAAATGTGAAACAATGTAAAAAGGTCATAACTGTGTATAGGCATAATCTATATCTAGTGATGTTTTTTGAAATATGGGTCAAATGCCTGGCATTGTATAAAGGGTATGTTTAAAATGTAAAGAGATTTTTGTACTTAATCGAGCTACAACCAAAGGTTTTCTTCCTGGTTCTTTCCTACTGGTATGCTCATTTGAACCAGGTTTTATAATATCTCCTATATATATATAATAAATTACAATGACTTGCCACTTTTTCCAAAAACAAAAATGTAAGAAGTTCATGTGAATGTCATTTCCCATATTGATTATTTGATCTAGCAAAGTGGAAACAAGTTATTTGGGTGTGCATTATGTTCAAGTTGATTGGGTAAGAGTTTTCTGGTGCAAGAGCTAGGTGGCTTTAAACAACACAATTACAATTAAAAATGTTTTAAACTCCAATTTGATTGTCAAAACCAAACTTGGGTGTAGCTTCACTCCCCAAACCTTGCCACACCCTATAAACTCATCAAACATGTCTATTACAATTTGCAGAAGCTTGATCCAATCTTAAATCTTGCTGCCCCCACATTTCATTGACATTAGCATGTTGTAACCACCATTTTTCACCTAATTTCTCTCATTTTCGCCATGCATGGCAACTCACCAACTCAACTACAGACCTTTCTAGCTCTTTAAACCCAGATATTCACCTTATACATTCCTAATAACATCTACCATGGCCATACCATCGAGCTACAGACTGTACAATAGATGGTATGGCCTTTTAGAACTTTGGACTCTTAAGGGAAATCGTTGATCCAATGTAGTTCAGAGTGATTCAGTGTATTTGGGTGCAAAAAAGAACCATCCCTAGCGTAAGAGTACCCATCTAGATGTGTTGGAATAGTTCATTTGGTCGTACGAGTTAAAGAATGAAAGTTGCACCACTTTGCAACTTTACACTGCTTGCATCTGACAACTTTTCCCTCAACTGAAAACTCATCACCATGGGAAAATTCCTCTGAGATAGAAAAAAACTGAGAGAGGTTATTGTAGATGGTCCCAGCACAATCCCATAGCCTCAAACAGAGAGTTTGTAAGTGTCATGATTTTCAAGAAATAGCCCTTCAAAGATTGTTGTGTTTTAGCACTTTGGACTCTTAAGGGAAATCGTTGGTCCAATGTAGCTCAAAGTGATTCATTCTATTTGGGTGCAAAAGAGGACCATACCTAGCATAAAATTACCCATACTTATGTGTTGGAACAATCTATTTGGTCGTATGAGATGGAGAATGAAAATTGCACCACTTTGCAACTTTACACTACTTGTATTTGGAAACTTTTCCCTCAACTGAAACCTCATCACCACGGGAAAATGATTCTGAGATAGAAAAAACCAAGAGATCTTATTGTAGATGGTCCCAACACAATCCCATATCCTCAAATGAAAAGTCTGTAAGCATCACGGTTTCTAAGAAATAGCCCTTCAAAGATTGCTTGATTTTAGCACTTTGGACTCTTAAGGGAAATCATTGGTCCAATGTCGCTCAGAGTGATTTGACATATTTGGGTGCAAAAGAAGACCATACCTAGTGTAAACGTACCCATTCGGATGTGTTGGAACAATTTGTTTGGTCGTATGAGTTGAAGAATGAAAGTTGCACCACTTTGCAACTTTACACTGCTTGCATTTGACAAATTCTCCCTCAACTAAAAACTCATCACCACAGGAAAAATACTCCAAGATAGAAAAAAAAAGAGAGGTTATTGTAGATGGTCCCAACATGATCCCATATCCTTAGACGAAGAGTCTATAAGCATCACGATCTATGAGAAATAGCCTTTCGAAGATTGCTGCCTTTTAGCACTTTGGACTCTTAAGGGAAATCTTCGGTCCAATGTAGCTCAGAGTGATTTGACGTATTTGGGTGAAAAAGAGGACCATCCCTAGCATAAACGTGCCCTTCTAGGTGTGTTGGAACAGTCTGTTTGGTCATACGAGTTGGAGAATGAAAGTTGCACCACTTTGCAACTTTACACTGCTTGCATCTGAAAACTTTTCCCTCAACTGAAAACTCATCACCATGGGAAAACACTTCTGAGATAGCAAAAACCAAGAGATTTTATTATAGATGGTTCCAACACGATCCCATATCTTCAGATGAAGAGTCTATAAGCATCACAGTTTTTGAGTAATAGTCAATCAAAGATTGCTTCCCTTCTACACTTTGGACTCTTAAGGGATTTCATTGATTGAACATAGCTCAAACTGCTTCGGCCTATTTGGGTGTGAAAGGGAACCATACCTAACCTAAATGTACCCATTCAGACATGATGGAATAGTTAGTTCGGTCATATGAGTTATATAACAAGATTTATTGATGCCCTTACAAGTAGTTTTCAACCTCCAATTGAACTCCAACGCTGATTTTTGTGGAAAAAAAAGCCATAAGACCATAGCTTGTTGTGAAAAACTAGTCAAACACGTTTATTTCAAACCCTACCACAACTTATAGACTCCTATCTTCCAGTTCCCTTTACAATTTTAATAATTTTCCTTCAAAAGACTACATGGAAATTTCGGCAATTTTGAAGCAAGAATGCATTTTTGGCATATTGGACCCCTAGACTCAAAACTTCAACTTAATACACCTTAAATGGTCTTCATTGACCTTATTTAGCATAAATAGATCACACATAACCTCTCAACCTATCAACCTTCAAATGTGTAATCTTGAAAATAGTAGATTAGGTGGGAAACTAGAGAGGAAGAGTTGATTGTGAGTGGCCTAGTGAAGGCTAGAGAAGAAGAGTTTGAGGAATATGGTGTTAGGATAGGGGATTCCCCTTGGTTGTCATATTTGGTTGTGTGGCAGATGTATACTACTATGGGGATGGTTCTAACCATAAAGAACCTGAGAAAGATTGTGAAGAGAAGATTTGAAGGGCAGAGATACATGTCTAGTTAGCAAAAGCTTATGGAAGAGCATGAAATAGAGATACTAATGTAGAGATACTAGTGTATGGATGTTTAGCTTTGTGTAGTGAATTTTTGTGTGCAAGTGTAGAAGCCTGGGAAACACCATTTGCAGGTGTCAATTAAGACAAATAATAGCAAGAAGATCCATTTGAGAAGGATCAAGCATGGCAAGAGCAAGACAACGCAAAGCATGAAGGGTACAAAATCCCTCGGATGAAGATTTCCATGAAAGTGTCTTAGATCAGGTTTGAAGGGATTGTGAAAAAGATGGGAGTGGACCTATGGAGTGATTTATGGGGCATAAATATTTTGTACCCGAGGAGTATGGTGCAGGAGCACCTAAAACATGTAAGATTTCATGAATTGACAAGGCCATTCCTCCTTCTATATTGGTTGTACCTTAGAGGAATTAGTGTGAAGTAGATAAGGGTAGGCATAGGAACAAGTTTTTAGGGGTGATAAAGGGATTAGAGTGGTCTGAGAAGGCTGCCCTGTTAAGAAACACATATTTTTTTGCCTTTTGAGTAAGGCTAGAGAGTGAGTTTTTGAGAAGTTAAATGAAAATAGGTTGGAACTTGTTGGAAACTATTGGAACAGGTGTATTTAATGGTGTTTAAGAGGTCTGAGTGATTAAGAGCAACCCAAGAAGAGTAAAAGTGTGAAACCCTAGTTGGAAGGGGCAAAAACAAGGGAAAATTGGTGATTTTACAAAGAAAGTGTAAGCCAAATTATGGGGCAGCATAATACAATGATGGTTTAAGTTTAAGTAGATAAAATTAAGAGGGAATGAATTTGTTTTAGGATTGAGTGAGGTCAGAGCATACGAGTTCCAATAAGCCCTACCAACAAGCCAGTGAACTATTTGATAAAAAGCTTTGGTAGACATGTATGAAAAATGTGGTAACATAGACAAGGTAGTGGACTATTTGAAAAAAAGCCTCAAATAAATGTGGTCTCATAGAATTCCATGACAATAAAATGCAATTGACATCTGCTCCTAGTTTTTAGTTATGCAATGTGAAGTAATTGCATAACTACTTAGGTTGACTTTGTAAAAACTATATTGTAATTGAAATTTTTTCATCTATCAACATCTAGTTGTTAGTTATGCAATGTGAACTAATGCTTTGAGTTTGAAAGATGTGCAATGCAATGCAATGAATGATATAAATATAAACTACATAATATAACCATTCTTTTTTATGCTATTGTACATTGATATTTAACCATTGCTCAAGATACAATTTTCAAAGAGTTTAATCATCCACATGAGGAACAAATTAAATTTCTATTTTCAACTTCTATATATCAAATTATCCAATAATCAAGTGTATGTCCATAACAAAAATGACATCAACGCCAACTCAAACAAAGTTTTACAAAATGTGGCATATGTCATCTCAATATCTATTCAAAATTTACATGCCAAAATGTCTATCTCATCCTAAACTATTGGTGGATCATCAAAATTGAGCCTCTTTGAAGCACTCATTGGCTCTGAAGGTAGCTGCACAAGAAAAATTCAAACCACAATTGAGATTAGCTATACTATATAATTTAAAATCGAATAATTAACATCAAAAATAATATACATTGAATTTTACTTGAGCTCTAAAATTGAAATCTTGATTACCTGAAATATACATCTCTTCAAAGGGTTAGGAGTCCTAGAATATACTAAACCAAAATTTTAAATGCCAATCTATATATATGTGAACAAAAACATAAAATTAATCCAAGTTAGCATACGATTATTGGTAATAGGAACATAAATTTACCAAACACAAAATAAAATAAACACATACCTCTTTAGGTTGATCTTTTTCTTTATCTCCTTCAGGTGTTTCGACACCTCCTCCTTGAGGTGTTCCAATACCTACTCCTTTAGGCATTGCGTCACTTGTCAACAATGATGTATAGCTCATAATCGCCTGTGCATAAAAATGACAAGTACGTATGAAACTACCAATCTATGTCAATGTATGTATAGTCAACATAAGATCTTAAAATCTTAATTCAATCCAATTTGAGTTCAATTACCTTCTCCTTATCTAAATTTGTGCCTCCATAGTCTGGACGAGGCTGCACCTCACTCGCACTAGGTATTTCCTACAAGAGGAAATTAAGATAAACATATAAGTTATTATATAATTTTATTAATGACAATTTAAATGACAAGCAAGTATATAATAAAAATGTAAACAAGTGAGTGCGAAAATATATACGGTGTGCGTGTCGAGGCCAAATGAAATGACCCTAAGGGTGCTATCAGTCACCCGTGTGAGCTCCTCCTCAGACATCAACTATTAAATAGACCATGTAAATAAATATTAGTACTTGGTACTATCTCTTATTAATATTCATTTAAAAACAAATGCAAGTTATGAATTTACAACTTAAATCTTACCAGTGTCACTATTCCAACATCCCCCTCTCTAACAAGAGAGGACTTTGTAGGGTGTGCTCCACTCCCCTGCGACTGATCTATAATGTCCACATGTCATGGAGGTCATAATCAGAAGTATCCAAGGGATGCTCAGCGGGTTGTATGAGAGGAACCAAGCATATCTGGTGGCACATAGTGCAAGTATGTGGCACACAAATATGTGGACCTAAGGAAGATGATGCAACAACACTCGAGCCTTCGCCAACATCACCAGAATGTGGCTGAGCTATTGTAGAAGCATGTGAAACCAAATGAACACTCAAAGAGTGAATAGTTTGAATAGTCTGTGTGGCTGCATCCTGGATAATCTCTAGATGATATACTGGAGGTGGCAGAGGAAGGGGAGGAGGGAGAACATATGGGTGTGGGACTACTCTAACTGCACTTGGTCTATCTTGGGGCATACCTCCACCGACGCCCTGGAAGGGTTTAATGCCAAAGTAATTGACATGATGCCCTAACAAAAACTCAGCTTATAATTTTGTAATATAGTAAAATGGTATATCAAAATTGTTGTTCGGTGGTTTATCAAAAACAGTACACCAACGATCCCAAAATTTATCTACAATGTCCCTATTCATGCACCATTTTATAGAAATTTTTGGTTTATTAACATTCACTAGCAAACCAGTGCGGGGGTTAACGAATAAAGAGGATATTTGGGCTTTGGTTATTTGGAGATCTTTCACATCATTGTAAGACAATCCACATGCATAATATTCCCTCATGTCTTCTCACCATGAATGAAAAGCATTATGTTGGGTGGACAGGGTTTCCATATTTTTAATTATTTCCTTCAATGTGTTTGTCATATCTCTCAATTGAGGGATTGTCTTATAAACTTCACAAATGCCCCTCAATTGCCCCAATTTTTCACCAATTAAGTCTTCAATTGGTGGCTATGGAGGTGGTGGAGCATTTGGTTGTGGAGGTGGTGGAGCATTTGGCCTTTATGTATTTTCAGTCTCAGCCATAATACTTGATTAAAGTTAGAAACTAATTAATCTAATTGAAATTACACAATATAAATGAAATTATTGTAAAAAACCCCTAGTTTTTAATAAAAAAATAAATAAAACCTTACTTTTTCACAAAAATCCATAACAAACTCTAGTTTTTGATAAAAATACATCAACAACACTAGTTTTTAATCAAAATCTATTTAAAAACATTGTTTTTTAATAAAAATTCATTGTAAACTCTAGCTTTTAATAAAAATCAATAAAAAACCCTACTATTGAAAAAAAATTCATAAAAACTACTTAAAATTGTAATAATCTAATTGAAAAATTGATTAAAACATTAAAAAAACCAGAAAAATTACCTTTCAAATCGGATATCTGGTGAAAATGGATATCTAATTTTGACTTCTCCCTATGCACCTGAGTTCAAAATGTGTGGAATGACTTTAATAGGCTGTTATTTTTTATTTATATAGTTTTCTCAAATTAGATATCCAATTTGTAAAAATAAGTTTGGGCATTGCTTTGGAGCAATGTACTAACACCCGAGCCTAAAAAAAGTCAACTCGACATTTCCACATTTTTGAGTCGATCCAAAACTTAATTTTTTTCCTATTGCCACTTTTTGGCCCATCACGATCTTGCACATACCCGTATGACACTTATCCTAATGAAGAAGAAGAATATTATCTGATGGAAGAAAACTCATTCCAAAAGAATTTTGAAGATCTCAATCATGTAGATAGTTTAATTTCTAGGCAGTCTTTAGATCAATCTAGTAGGTGTCAAAAAGTCCTTTGTAAGCCAATAATTAATGTTAAATTAGAAGGTTTTAGCCAGAGTCTTTCTACACTTTTAGATACAGGATCCACAATTACATTTCTCAAATTCATGCTTTACAATCTGTATATTGGGATAATACACATATTACAGTCCGGGGATTTGGTAACATTAGAACTGTGCAGAATAGAGCAACTAATGTCCTTGTACATATAGATGATTTTAGTTCTCTTTGTAATTTTTGGCAAGATAATAGTATAGATACTGATGTCCTCCTAGGTTGGGTTTTTTTGAGTCAATTTGAACCATTTTCATTTCTTCAGACCAGGCTAATATTAAGAAATCATAGAAAAATAAAGTATTTTAATCCTCTAGATAAAGTTGAGTCTATCCAAGTCATTGGAAGATTTGATATGAATGAGAATCTTCTTCCTGAAGATCTTGAAGATTCTGCTATTCATAAAATCAAAGATCCTCCTAAAGGATGCCAAAGGAAAATATTAGAAGATTATTTCTTCTACAATCCAACACCTATATTTCAGTACCAAAGATGGGGAGATATTCAAGTTTTTCTAGGTACAAAGCATATTCATATTTTATCTCCAGTAATTACAAAAGGACAATTAATTGTCTTAAAGAACTTGGTTAGATAATATAAAGAGGTCCATATTAATTTCAGCTGTAGAGATATTATAAGACATAAATTCCACATGGATCCCACAAGCTGTAGGACCTAACCACGGTATTTAGTCCAGCCTGTAAAGTTTTGTTATGCCAATTAACTCCCTTCAAAGATAGTACTAAGGAGAGTACTCTTTTGTTTATATTAAACTTAGTAGTCCATTTCCCATATAGCCAACTTGAATGGATAATAAGACATGATGGTATAAAGATCATTGGAGAATGGTATGATCCAATCACAGGCCAATTTTCTACAAAAAAATACAGAGCATTATTATTGATATCACTACCTATTTGATTTTATGAATGTATACCAACAACTTGGCATTCATCTTCTACTAGACCTTGGAAGATGACCGTGTATTATAAATATGGATGGGAAAATGGATGATGATTTGGCATGAAGAAGAATAATCTTGTAAGTAATTATGTAAATAAATAAAATAAATAGGGGTGGAATAATTTAGCTAGCACAAGGGCTTGTCTATGTTGTGATGTTAGCCACATTAAGATCTGACAATAGGATGCAACCCTGTTTTAAAAAGCAAGATCCCTGTAGCCACTTACGGGTGTTAAGTGGGTTGTTCTCACTTTACGGTGTCATAAAAATGAAAATAAATATTGTAAATAATATGTCTAGGATAAAGTAGTAGTAGTAAATTCTAGAATAAAATATTATGGAGAAAGAGAAATAAAAATGGGGACAAAAATTCAAAAGCTAGGGATATTTATAGATAAATCCCATGTGAAGCAAGAAAAATATTGTACCAAAAAGTTCATTTCACATGGTGGACCCTTGTATCAAAAGCTCTTACTTGTACAAAATATTCCCACATGTAAACTTATTTTGTCCACTATCCAAAAAGTAGAGATAGATAATAGCTACGAAAAATATTCTAATAGATATTTCTAGTCCTCTCCATAATATGAACAAATAAAAAAGGTTGTTGAGAAAATCAAGGACTGGCAATGTCTGCCATGTGGTAAGATAATCCTCCTTGCATTTTCTAGAGAAATGAACTCGTAGAATAGGTAAAAGGTGAAGGTGACCAAATCTCTAGGTCATTTAAAGCCTATAAATAGAAACCAAAGTACCTTGAACAACCTTCTCCAGAATAATTTCCTTCACACAAATTTTAGAGTTATTAGATGTAGATTCATATTTGAAAGCTAAGAACAAGCATTCATTTTCTTCAACATATCCATAATCAGATTCATCATTAGAAATACTAGCATCTTCTTTGACATAGTAGAATATTTTAATCATATTTCCTTTATTCTCCTTACTTTTATTGTTGACAACTCTATTTGGGCATCTTGAAGCAGAATGACCTATATTTCCACATCTAAAACTTTTGAAAGGTATTTTACCTTTGTACTTACCACCACCCTTTTTCATCCTTCTTACAAAGTTAGCTTCCACATCATTAAGATCTTCTCCATTTGAATCTTCAAAAAAAATTTATTTTCCATCCTTGAAAGCAGTCTCCACTTTTGTACCATATTTCAAACCAATTTTTCTCATTTAAAATAAAGTTAGTGTACCAATAAACTGATCTCTATAATAAGTATTAAAATTTACAACTTCCTCAATAGTAGATACCTTTTCATTCTAAGAACTGGGAAAAGTTCTAAGAACTTTCTTTACCACCCTAGGCTCTTTGACTTGCACACCAAGACCTCTCATAACACTCACCATCTCATCAACTCTCTGCATGTAGGTTTTAATTGTTTCATCTTCAAACATTCACATGATCTCAAATTGTGCCTTCATATTATACAACTTCACTTGTTTAACCTTATCATCTCCTTCATAAATTCTCTCTAACTTGTCCCAAACTTCTTTACTAGTCTTAAGATTCATAACTTTAACCAATTTAGAATTTGAAAGATTGTTCACTAGAATAAATCTTGCCTTAGAATTACCTCATGTGCCTTGATCTCATTTCTTGTGCTCGAACCATTATGAGGTGCAACATACTGAGTCTCTATTGCCTTTTAAGTCTCAAATATATGAGATGCCAGATATCCTTCCATCTTTGTCTTCCAAAATGCATAGTCTGTTCCATGAAATCTAGGGAAATCAATCTATTTCACCATCCTAGATCTACCTCAACTAATTAAGCTCTTCTCCAAGGAACCTTATCTTGATACCAATTGTTGAATGAACAAGACAACTAACAGGGGGTTGAATCATTTTTAGTAAATTAAAACATCAAAACCCTCAACAGTAATTAAATCCATAAGCATTCATTAAACCCTTATTTTATTAAAGTGATTAATCATGAAATGTAGATAACAAAAACTCAAGTAACAACACCATACACAAGATAACACCAAGTTTACATGGAAAACTCAATGATGGAAAAAACATGGAGAGTATTAGCTCACAATATAAGTAATTGCAAAACCGATACAAGGGCTCACTACTAGATTAGGACACACTGTCCAAAAAGGCTCATAGCCAAGGCTTGCTGCCATAAAAAGAAACACAAAAATATAGTAGAGAAATGTTACAAAAAGAATGACTTCTAAATGCTACAAGGAATCCACCACAAATTCTCCAACACTTTTGTATCCTTGCATGAATATTGTAGACACAGGTTCAACTCACCGCATTCAAGAATCAAACACTTTGAATTTTGCACTGCTTTGCTCAAATTTACATCTATACTTTTGTAATTAGCATCACATTCATCTGTCACATTTATCTCGCATCTATATTATATCTATCTTTCTTGTCTCTTACATCTTATAACAACACCACTCTTATTTATATCAACCTCAACCTTGAAAACCTTCTCCAAGGTCAACAACTATCCATTACATTTCAAAAAATTTAAACCAAGTTGGCACCCAAACATTCTCACGGTGGATAGGAATGAAGTAAACCCATATAAATCCTTAATTAACACCCAAATAAGTCCTAACATACCTCAACATGCTTTCATAAAATTTACATGTAGTGCTAACACAAGGTTGACCAATACTCATGCTAAACACCATAAAACATTAAGTACACGCTTCCTTATATCAATCTAAAACTTTTAGACAACAAAATTCACCTAAACACGATCTAGAATAATCCTCAAACCCCTTGATATTCTAACAAATACTTCATCAAAACTCGTATCATAGAAATATTTCAACCTAGAACATTCGGTTAACCTTATTCGCACACTAACACATGAAACACACACTATATTGTACCAAATCAAGTGAAACCTTGAACTCTGAAAGATGAAAACATTATAAGCAACTTCCCAAATCTTCATGACCCAAAGCCAAACTATTGAGAAACACAAAGAAAATACATTTCTCCTAGACCACATAAAATAACACTAAAAAACTAGTTCACATACTGGTGAAAATATCTCACTTTGCACAGTGATCTAGAAGCCCAAATTTTGGATATAGAAATTACTGACAACCTTGAACAACATATCAGATTTGTATAGGCACAACATCAACACAAAAGAAACATGAACCACATCCTGGAGCACGTTCTAAACACTTGCACAACACTATTTTCCCTGTTTATCAATGTTTTTCAAAAGCACTTGGAAACCAAGTACTAGAGACATCATATCAACACATTACTTCATTCCCATGTATCTCTAGACACTACTACATAAATATAGCTCCATGTACTCACAACACTTCCTTAATATCTCAACTACACATGCACAACCTACAACAACCTATTTTCTCTTTTTTCCACAATTTTCTCAATATCCTTGAAATCTTCATCATGCAACAAACTTCATCAACACATAGTTGACATCAATTTCAACACCAACTTATTGACATCATGTTGAAATTAATCAAAACACCTTCATACTTGCAACATATCCCCTATAAATAGTGATAGAAATACTTGCATCTTTCTATTCATTACATGAATCTCACGAAGCATATTATAGGAGTTTTTATAGAAAAATCAATGCAAGTAACTCCTACAAAATGTTGGAAGACATATTTCTCTTAGAAGGATTTCTAGTATCCTAAATCAACCAAACCTATAACATTCATCGAATAATTAAATTTATGCTAAATTAGAATAAATTAACCAGTGTTTTCTACCATTTATGTGAGAATCGTTGAGTTATTTTCCATGCTTCAAATATAAAAAATAATGTACAAAAATCAAGATACAACCACAAATGATAGATATAAAGGCATGGATAATTTTTAGCTTTGAAGCTTGACCTAGTGAAGGATTTAAGGTAGAAATCCTAAATATTTTTTTTATGTCAAATATTCTCAAAAGATCAAATTAATAGGACATCAAGATTCCAGATTTAATCAACATCCTTTATAGGTACACTTTTTACTTAATAGGTTAGAAATTTTTATTTGATAACAAAATTTATTATAATATTTATGGCTCAATATTAAGTTGGACATCTACACATGCACATTTTTAGTTTGAAAGTTGAATTCCACTATATTTCACTTCTTGGACATTAAATTATAATTGTAAAAGGTATCATTTTTTCATGTAATTTGATAATGAACTTGAAAATTAATTACTACTGTCAAATGTGTGCATATATAATATAAAAATCTAAATATATACTACTTAATAGTTTAGAGTCGATAATGATTTAGCAAAAGGTGTGATTTTAGCCTTCATTTTTTAATATGAAGACCTTAGACTTTGAGTTTCAATTTTTTTTTCTTATATGTAGATTTATTAGAAAATCTAAAATGAAAGGCCTTAGGGATAAATCATTTGTTTTTTATTAATAGGTAATATAGGTTTTTAAGGGACTTGAAACCCTAGTTACAAAATGCTGCTAAAAGATATAGCACAACCAAACAACAACCAACCAAGAACAATCAAAAAGTAAAAAAATAGGAAAGAGAAACTTCTACTTCATATTCTTCAAAGTATCAACAACTTCAAGTTCTTGATTATAGAAGTTCTGGTGGAGATACACAAGGCTCAACAACTCTTTCTTTTCTTCCTCAAACAATTTCTTCCTGCTCCCGTGAGTCCTAGAGTTGGGTAGTTGTTAAATATAATTACAGATACTTGAAAAGATAATGCTTTAGGATCTTAAGGTTACTTGAAAAAAATTCACATATGCACATTTGGATTAATAATTTAAAGAGGGAATACTATAAAATGCTTCAATAACTTAACACACTTCCATGTGTTACTTGATAAAAAAATAATCTATAAATAGAAACACAACGATGTTAGAAGTGAAAATGTAAATAGGTCCAACTCATTGAATATAAAAATATTGAGAAAAAAATGTCCTATATATGGCTCACTCTAACAAATTTGAAATATTTGACCTAAAGATGTAACAACTATATTTTTAAAATAAATTATTATTACAAGGTTCAATCAATGTTAAATATAAAAATGAAACAAACAAAAAAACAAATAAGACATTATTATGTCAAGCCCTATACATTAAAATTATAACACAAAAAGAAGTTGGTCGAAGAAACCAAGAAAAATTATTTGATAAACAATTTTAAAGAATCCTTAAACATAATGTTCCAATCAAAATACTAATAGCCACTTGGAAATTAAATACCAATGAAACCCTTACAAATATGAAAATACAATGAAATATGAATCAAAGGAAAATGAAGTCTCAATGACAAAAAATTCTCACATGTAATTATTTAATTTGCACCCACTTTAGACTTTAAGATTTTGACTATGATTTATGTCATGTCCACATTTTACACCTAGACATAACACACCATCTTAAATTTTTATTATTATAATAAAACTCAACTCAGAAACCGTTATCTACATTTGATTGCATTAAAAAATTAAACGTTCAATTTATTAGTTACCATATTTCTTTACAAATAATCGTGTATTATTACAAAGTTAAAAAAAAAAAAAAATTCCAATCTTAAACATTTAATTTTTCTCATCCTAAAATTTAAATCATCATTCTGGCTCCCAAATTTGTATTTAGCAGACATAATTAATTTGAAATTCCAGGTCTTCTTTAGTCAATCTCTCATTTATCATCCTCAAATGTTTGTTTCTTGGCCGTACAAGAAAATATAATTTCAATGGAAAAGGTTATTTTTTATTAGCATTTCAGACTACCTATCATTAATTCTACGAAGAAAGTCGGTTCGTCCTTTTACATATTTCCAGTGCTCATTAATTTCTTATAGTGCTAAATACGAATGTCTTCCTCAAACTTACTTAAGCACCATCCAATTATGGCAGGCTGTAATAGTTGGGAAATGAAATGACTTACAACTACTTTATTTTTCTTCAGTGGTTCATATATCACTACCTAACGATTCTTCTAAAATCATATCATTGCCATCAAATGAAAAGGTTGTTTACATAAATATTAAATTCAGATTGTAATCACAGAAGTTCTGTTTGTGTTGGTGATGTCTTGTACTGTTGTTTTTGATTGTTTTCTCGACAGTTGTTTTAGGCAATTTTAAAGACTGTTCAAATTCAGATTGTAATCACAGAATTTCTATTTGTATTGTTGACATGTATTGTCTCAACGCTTTGAAGTCTTGTATTGCTGTTTGACAGCTGTTTATGGTTGTTTTCTCGACACTCACTCTAGACAACTTTAAAAGTTGTTCAAATTCATATTGTAATCACGGAATTTCTGTTTGTATTGTTGATATGTATTATTGCAGCTCTTTGAAATCTTGTATTGCTGTTTGACAACTATTTTTGATTATTTTCTCGATAATTTTTTAACTGTCCATATTTATTGTATTCTTCTTTTCCATTGTTCAATAAAAAGAAAAATGTTTCATTTTAATTTTATCAAACTTATTTAAACTAGTTTGAAAACAATAGCGTGCACAGGGATAAGTCAAAACAACTGAAGACCTTGAAAACAACTTTATATGGGTTTTCTCCAACTAATTATTAAGTTCTTTACGCAAGAATAATTTAGATAAAACAGAAAGAAAATCGAATATCTTATGTAAGTGGTTGTATAATCTTCCACGCAAAAATAATTGATAGCCTAATAAGTTGTAGATTGTAACAAGTTCATCACGGCTGTGAAGAACTGATTAAAATGCTCTAAAATATTAGATCTTTGGACCACTGAAGGTCCAGAATAAGGGAATAGTAAAACACTTTAGTCCTCGTGACTATCCAACATCAAACTCTGCTTGCTTAATGGCATAACTGATTTCTAAGTTTCAGATTCTATACATCAATTATTTTGGTTTTTCCAAATTATATTTTTAAATATATTACCTGTTTCGAGCTTTTAAAAGCTAAGGTTAGGTTTGCATTCTTGACAAAATCAGTAGAATGACATCTTTCAATCTTCTAATTGTGATTTAAATTTTTTGATGATTGGTGTATCAAATATCAATAAATTTAGTAAAATATTTATATATTATCTTTAGTATATATATTTAAACCATATACATATATAGTCATATAGGTTAAAAAATGTATATGTATGTAAGTTATATGCTGGATGAATACTCTATATTTAATAGTTAAGAAAGAGTGAACTAAAAACAATTGAAAATTCAAAAATATAAGAAATCTCTTAAAATATTAATATTTACATTTTGCTTGATTTATGTCAATATCTAAAATCACTTTGTATATGCAGAGGTACATGACTACAAACTCAACAGTTCAATTGAGATTTGAACTTTTGTGATGGCCACAACATGGACCACTATGCCCTTATAAAGAGGCATTCCATGTAACTATTAATATCCACAAATCTTAGAAAAAGTATATTACTATATTAAAAAATTGTTAAATTTTACACTACTCTATACCAATATATATGTTAAAAATTAATTGAAAATTCTAATATAATTCATAGTTCGCAACTTGATCTACTAACCCCATAAATGTTTTGGATCCTATATTCTTCATTTCGGACTTCTTCAGGGGTTCACACTTATGAAAACGACCAAAAACGACCAAGGATAATGTCTTGACCACATAAACAAAAGTCATACGTCGTAAGTCTTCAAGACGTGTGGATTATCACAAGGTGGAACAGATTCCAGCATGGAGAAGATGACCCCTTGTACATATGCCAACTGCTTTCATTATTATTCTCTTAAGTCGTCACTCTTTAATGGTAGAAAGTTCACCAATAATTTGGTATATTATATAGGGTACCTATGCATAAATATTAGGTATAAATATACGAGAGTAGCTGGGTACTCTGTCAGAAGCTGGTGGGTACCGTATGTCCAGTAATAGGAGGCAATGAAGAATTCTCCAAGGTTTTCGAGTTTGAAAACAGGAGCAGGTTATATCTGCTCATTGCTGATTCTGTTTATGTACTTTTTCTCCCAAGGAGAATGTTCCACCTTCAATGAAAACTTTGCTATTTCATGGGGAGGCGACCATGTCAAATTGTTAAATGATGGACAGACAGTACAGCTCCTTATGGACAGAGTTTCAGGTATGTAATATTTCAACCAAGCAGACTGTATATTGTATTGGACAATTTTTCTTGTGAATAAAATGATAACAATATTGTCTTTCAATGCTTGTTCCAGGTGCTGGTTTCGCCTCTAAAAATCAATACTTGTTTGGGAGCTTTAACATGAAAATTAAGCTGGTCCCTGGAAATTCAGCAGGAACAGTCACTGCATATTATGTACATAAGCAGCTACTCTTCCATACTTATTTGAGAACCCAAATAGAAAAAACAGAAAACTACTATATACGTCCACTATATAAGTTGTTTTCAGGGTTGAGTTTAAACAACAGACTTTAGTGACTCATCTTATGTTCTGATTTGTTTATGTGAGTCATCTTAAATAATAGAAACGGATGTGATTTGGGATAAACAACCTAAACAAATCGAAACTTAAAATATGTTATTTAAGCCCAGACTTGCAAACATTTTCTTAGTGTATCTCATCCTCAAATGATTGTATATGTGTTTTGCATCAGATGTCCTCAGACTCATCCTCCCATGATGAAGTAGACTTTGAATTCCTTGGAAATCTGCAAGGAAAGGATTACATTGTACAAACCAACGTTTTTGCAGGTGGGGTTGGAAACAGAGAGCAAAGGATTCGTCTCTGGTTTGATCCATCTGCAGATTTCCATAATTATTCAATTCTTTGGAACCAAAAGCAAATAGTGTATGCCACCTTCTCTCCTATTAGTCTAAATAATTCAATAGTTGGTCATTGATTTCTCTGCCATTTTCATTTGATGTTAAAATACGTTTACAATCATTCAGGCCAGATTCTTTTTTGATCCACTCTGTTTGAATGAAAGATTTCCTGGCTTCAAACATTTGTATCTAATATTATATGTGATCTGTAAGCAGATTTGCTGTGGATTCAATACCCATTAGGGTGTTCAAGAACAATGAAGGAGTTGGGGTCCCATATCTAAAGAATCAACCCATGAAAATCATCTCCACCCTTTGGAATGGGGAAGACTGGGCCACAGATGGAGGGAAAGTGAAAATAGATTGGAGTAAAGCTCCCTTCGTAGCATCTTATCAAGCCTTTGAAGTGGATGGGTGTGTATCATCTGCTCAGTCTTGTACTGGCCACTGGTGGGAGCAACCGGAATTTCAGGGCCTCAGTCAAAACCAACTCAACAGGCTTCGATGGGTTGAAAGAAATTATATGTTATATGACTACTGCAAGGATAAATCTGGAAGGTTTTCTAGTGTTCCGCCTGAATGTGCTATAAACCCCTGATCATGGAGATTCCTTAAAAGTATTGATGCCTCTTATTGAGTCATCCCTGATTTCTAATAAAACTGTTTTCGAATATAATGGTGTAAAATTCCCATTATTGTTGTCAATGTTCATCCTATTTTCATATTTATGTTTGATAAATATTCACCAAAACATTATGTAGTCTATTTTCATATTTATTTTCATTGAATATGGGTGGATAGCTATTGACTAAAAAGTTATATAATTAAATGTTTTAAAAAAAAAACGAGATTCATCTTATTATTAAAAAACAGTTTTTTTTTAATATGTGTATATTTTATAATTAATTGAATTTGACAGACATATTCATAAAAAAATAAAAAAATTCAAGTTTTCTTTGAAAATTTAATATATCAAATATTAATTACATCACTTGATAACCATCATATAATTCTAATTATCAAACACAATTTAACATGATGAAAAATAAAATAAATTATTGATTAAATAGCATGTTGTAATTAGCTTAATGATAGATAGTAATATGTGTAACTTGATTTTATATCTATGAATATATATGAACTAGTTATTTTTTGAATAAATAAAATAGAGTATATATGTATATATAATTCTAAAATAACATCATTTTATATATAGAAAATAGTTTAAAAAAATAAATTTGTGTCCTCAAAAGGAAACAACTTATCACAATGTCATAATGCTATAAAAATATGATGTGAAAAACTAAACATGAAGATATTAAAATTTGCAGATCAAGGAGGGTCCTCATCATTATGGTTATGCCAATCATTATTAAGCAAGTCCTTTCTATCATCTATTAACTACTCACTAGTGAAAACATTTTCTTCATTTTTTTACCTCAAGAGTAGGAATTCCAACATCTTGATTATCATAATTTTGAATATTTTGGAAATAAGGTCAAAGAAGAGGGTTAGCTAAGATGGAGAGGAGACAAACACATATTTCTTTGTCAAATGAGGGGATGACCAATTTTAATGTCTCCTGGAGTGGCATCAAGAAGAGCTAGAGTGGCATTGACTTTGTTCCTATTAGGGTGCAAGGTTGTGAGTTGGTGATACATGCATCACCCTAGTGATCAAATAAAATATTTAAGTTTTCCACCTCTAGAGCCACTTTATTGGCTTAGAATTAAATCTAAATTAACATATTTGAGATCACCGAAGAGTCCATGTGAATAGAGAAGATAGTATTAATTAAATTTTGACTAAAATTATTGAATTCCTATATTTTCAAATGAAGAAATAATCTCTTTAGCATGAAAGCATGCCAAAGTTGAGTAAATATAGCTAGAAGCTAAGATTCATCCCCTAGTAGAATACTATGCAAAATAAGTGGATGTCATCTAAAAGGTTTGAGAAACCTAAGTGTAACAAGTGATTTCCTTTGGAAAATCCTTGATACAATAAACATTAAGTAAAGTAAGTTATCCACAAATTTTGAAACCGCTTACTCCAAGTGTAGGATGGATTTGGCAGAAACTCAAATTCAACTTATGAACAATTGGTATATATTTCGAGAGATAATTATATATTTTTTTCTTGGAGAAAAATCATCTTTTTGGAAAATTTTAACATAAATTCTATATATTTATGTAAAGAAGGTTAGCATTGAGGATTGGATTTTAAGCCTCACGGGTTTCTTTATATAAAGGTGCATGCACCTAAAAATATATAAATTATAATAAAAGGATTACATGAGATAGGCCCATATAGAGAAAAAAAAAGGCTTGAAATAGTAAAGAGCCATAGAAAGTCCAAAAATAGATCACAAAAGTAAGGAAAATTAGGTTTAAAAATATGGCCATTTCTGGATATATGTGGTTATAATTATATTAGACCACTAAAAACTACACATGGGGATAATTTACATTTAAAATAATAGTAGGAAAAATAGTCTAGTTAACATTATTTCCTTCACCAGCACATTGTGCTTCCACATCAAGAGGATATTATAGGTGTGGATGATGCTCAAAAGGAAAATGAAGAGCCTAGAAGAATTCTTCAATTTTCTCCACTTTCTACAAACCAAATTCCATGATGTGAAACTAGAGAGAGTTGTCCACTATGATCAAACAATCATTATGGAGGTTGTGTTTCATTACATTATAGACAAAAACAACTAAAAGGAACTCATGAATATATATATGTGGGTGAAAATTTCCCCAACTATAGCCTATCCATTGAAAAAATCGTATTCCCTTAATGCAAGATTAAAAATTTCCTCAGAAATCAAGTAATCTTGAATATACTCAAAGGCTAAGAACCTTAAAATTAAATAATCTTGCAAAAGATCCATTGCATTGGACAAGAAGAATGAAAATCCTAGGATAAGAAGTGAACACATGGGAGAGCCTATAACACATCACATCTCGTAACTTCTTGCACTGCTTCCTCCACTTCAATACAGTCAATTTTAAATAATTTAGCCAAAAAATTAGAGTTGAAGCCACCTTGAATTGGAAGTTCCTAATTTTACACAAGGAAGTTAAAATGTTTGTTCAACGACATATCCATACAAATAGACATGATGAAAAAGAATAGAGAATTCACTCAAGAAAAATCCTCCACTACTTATAACATCACCTAGCACCCAATGAAATAGTAGCAAAGTCTTTCCCAATGCAAATAATATTTTTGACACATGTGGGAAATGAATAGAGAATTTATGGATCGATTTATATGTATACAAGATATAATTTTCACCCACATTAGTCGCTTAAGAAATGGTTAAAGAGATAAATAACAAAAATTCCTACACAAATATCACAAAACAAAAAGTTAGCATGAAAACACCTCACGAGATTGAGGTGATATTACATTTAAATTTGAACTTGTTTCATAATTTACTAAAAAAATAGAAAATTATGAATAGATTCAATAGCAACCTTTGTCATCTTGACGAGCTAATTGTAGGATAGATTTGTAAGACCCCTTCTTTTATAGTCTTGTTGATTCTATGTGTCGATGATGACTTATGTCTGATATCTTATGATCTTTTATGTTTGATATTATACATAAGTGATGATTGTTAATGGATATGGTAAACTAATTAATTCAATCTAACTAATGGTTGTTGTGATTTCTTGTGATAGACAAATGAGTTCCATTTCTTGTCTATGTAAGTATGCAATGATCAAGATATTTAATTATTGGTTATATTAAGTTATGTATATTAAATGGATGACATTATTTTAATATTTTTATTTTCTTCTTTTTTCTATAGTTTTTGGAAGACTTATGCTAAGTAGATTAAGCATAGAAGCACTTGATATGGATAATTTTCATAGGATCATCTAGCTCATGACCTTTAGGAGCTGATAGCTTGTAGGATCCAAATCCAAAATTGGCAATAATGACATATGGACCCAACTAGTTTGGCTTTAATTTCCCTTTCTTCTTTGTGTCTTGGGTGGTGTTCTTTTGGTTTTATTTAAGGATAGTGTATTCAATCTCAAACTCTCTAGTATGGAGACATTTATTATAGCCATGATGTAACTAGTATTGATATGATTTAAGGCAATTTAGAGCAGTGAGATGGTATTACTCAAGGAGTTCTAACTCATGTAAGTGTGATCCTTAGTAATCCTCTTTTGAGATGAGGTTACACAAAGAAGCAAGTGAATATGGAGTGGTACTAGTGGGAGTATGAATGGAGGTTTGATAAGCCCAAAGGAAGATATTAATTTGAAGGTGCCAGCACAACTAGCATCATTGATGGTTTTCTTAAGGATTTTGATAGATATTTTGTTAGAATCCTCTTCTTGACCATTGCCTTTTGGGTAATAAGTGGGGGACCATTTTTTATTAATATGGAATTTCTCACATAAGGATTGCACTTCATATCTTTTAAAGGATTTACCATTATCATGATGATAGTGGATGGTATGAAAAAATGAAAAATGAGATGATTAAGGATAAATTTGGAAATTTGGTTGTTAGTAGTGAAAATTATGAGTGGAATAGCTTTGATACACTTAGTGAAATATTTGGTAGTAGTAATAATGAATTTATGGTCATTGGATGGCATCGGATTAATCTTTACAATGAGATCAAGGCCCCATGTAGAGAAGGGCCATGGAGTGGTAAATTATGTATAGAATAAATATTAGGTCAACCATTGATTAACCTAATACCAAAATGCAACCACAAAAACCGATGCCAAGGCATCACCCAAATATATGAACATCTGAGAATACATATATACACGCTTCCAACCATTATAAGCCTTTTCCCAAAACCTTAGATCATATGGATTACCAGAGATAATATGCAGACCAAAATGCTGGAGCAAATATTGGATGAGATAAGCTTGATTTGCACACCAGTACAAGGTACTAGACCAACATGGTGACATCAATGATAATATAAGACATACTTCCAACAATCTCCCCCTTTGGCATTGATGGGAACATGTGCAAAAATTCCAATTCAAAACCTCTCCTTCAATCCCAAAACAAATTCTCTCCTAATCTCTCCAAATATCTCCCCCTTTGACATCAATGGAAAAGGGTGCCAAAAAAAATGCAAGCATGGTGACATCCAATATTCAAAGATTCAAAATTTCAAAAAAAATTCAAGCACCCAATCCTCCAAAGTTATTTCAAACCAGAATAACACTTTTCACCTGGAATACCTTTTTGTACCTTTCTTTGATAACATGATGTAATTTCTTCCATTCAAATACTACAGAGTTCATTCTTGTACATGGGTGATCCCACAATATTGGTTTACAATTTTTGGCCAAACTAGACACTGAACTGATTTTTCCTAACTAAATCTTCACTTTCAGACACCTATAGCAACTAAACCATGAGGAATTTGAAGATGATACAAACTAGTGATTTGTGACATTTTGTCTATGAATTATAAATATATATTTTTCAAAATATTTGGAATCATAATGCACTTCTTTTACCATCTCCTTTGAAAACTATTTTTTTTCAGTAAACACCATTTTTAAGGAGTGATGCTCACTTTATAACACATAAAAAAAATTCCATGAAGGATAAAATTCTATTTTAAAAAAAAATTAGATTTGTAACTATGATATATAGTGCTTCCAATTGGTTTCATAGTGTTTTATTGAATATTTTTCCTTAATCAAGTTATGAAGTCAAACCAATTACAATTTAGACATAGGCATACCATGTACCACATAACTTTTTTAGTATGTATCGAAATTCAATTTTTTTTATTTGTTGGATCAAGGACTTCAATATCCGGTGGACTCATATTTTCCATTTTTTTTATAATATTCTATTTTTCCATATGTGCAGAATAGAGAGCTTGATTTTTTGTGAAAAACCTACATTCACAAGAAATAAAAAATAAATATACTAATAATTTTTTTTTTTTTTAAATTATACTTCTTGGGAAGCTTATAATAATGAATACATACAAAAAATAAATTTTAAATGAATTCATTTGATCCCCCAAAAGGTAAATCAAAAGTGGTTTTTTATTAGCATTTTGATAGGTGTAAAGGAGACTCCGTTATAGGTATGGTTTAAAACTAGTAGGATTCTATCCAAGGGGGTTTGATCTAAGGTGGTTTGATCAAAACATATTTAATTGGAATCCTTCAAATGGAACTTTTAAAGGCTTAAATTGTTATATTTTCTAAAAATATGTGATTTTAGCAAAAATCAAAATCTCCCAGAAATTGTAAACGAGCATTGTGGGATCACCCACACATACTTTCCAATAGAGTCAACAATGTGAAAGAGGATGACCAATATATGGATGAACATTGTTTTTCACAATCTTCTGCATTAGAGAGTATTCTAGAAAGATGGTCTAACTGGACCTCAACAATTTCCTTAAGAAGCCAGAAGGTCTTCACTACATCATCCCTTTTTCCCTGCACAATGCTCATTTCAGCTTGTAGTTCACCAACTCTTTGCCTTAGCTTTCCCTCCTTATCTTCAAAAATATCAAACTTCTTTCAAATTCTATTCACCTTGGATTCAATTGCTTCAATTATGCTCCTAAAATTATCTACTGCAACAGGCCACTAGAGACAATACTTGTATATGTCTGAAATTTATTTTATGCACTTCTTTATCTCCATGATTAGTCCAGACAACCTTTTCTTTGCTTTAGAACATCTCTTTTCAACCAAATCTTCCAACTTGCATCCTTCTAGACCTTCAAGCAACATTCTTTATTCAACTATTTCAACTAAATGTTAATGTATGGAATCAGAAATAATGGATACATCAATACCTTTACCAAGTAGATATTCAACTAAAGCATCATCAATTTTAAGTATGTCAACAGGTGAGGCCGTACTCCATAAATCACCAATTTTATTCATTTTCCCTTTTATTAACATAGTTCAAATGTCATCTGGATTGAAAGATTCTGATCCGGCCAAAGTTTCTTTTTCTACTTCCTTCTCTTCAGGAATAACAATGATATTTTCTTAGAGATTTTTTTTTTTGTTCGATTCTGGAGGGGAATCACCAGTGACTACTTCCAATTCTTTTGTTTCCGAGGAAGAACCTTCCTCAAATCGACTCAACATTACTTCACCGGAGCTCATTGCATTCTACAAGGATAAGAATTTTTTTTACACACGCTTGCTTTATCCTCTAAACTTTCCAAGTGTCTACATATCTGTTTTGCAATGGGAATCCTAGATTCCCACTCAACGTCTTTCTTTCCTAGTAGCGATTTCAGAAAATAGAGTACCAGGCATGTAAGAAACAATCCAAAATGAAATGGGTATCCTTCTCCTAGTGAAATTCGTATGTTCTCTGTGAGATTTTCAAATATTAGCTTACACAAATCAAATTGCCTGTTTTCTTTTACCATTTTATGTTCCAAATACACAACAATAGCCGAAGTAGAGCTTTCTTGATTTCGGAAATAGATTTGATAAGAAATGCCATATGTAACATGCCAAACTGAGGAATCAGTAATAGTGTCAATCAGTAGTGCTTGGTGATCTTTTTAACTCCCTTCATTTCCTCTACTTCCTTATATTTTATATAGTCTTCTATCTAGGAAGTTCTCCGACGCTGCATAATCCATTAACCACTTTGATTGCTTCTTTTGTAATAGGATAGGGTTTGTCCAATACAATGCTACCATCCTTGAATTTTCTTAAAAGGAGCAAAGTAAATTCTCTGTCAGCAAACTAGGGGAATTCTCCCCATAAATCCAAACCTAGGGTTTGTAAGTTTCATAAATTGCTCGGTTCCAACCCTAATTCCATCTTCATAATTTTTCAATGATCAAATTCATCCAGCTCGACTCCTTTTAACTTTAGAGGGATATTCCCACTCGATCCTTTTTTAGAAATTTTCATTATAGCTTTTAAAAACTCAACAAGAAATTACTGCATTACCCTCCTTTGTAACTGTGAGAGAGGGAAACTTTTGTCACTTTCTTTTGAATGTTCACAATGTTCTCTTGAAGGGTTCAAAAATTGTTCAAGAGAGTTCCAATTCACTCTATGAATCCTTCGAATGCATTTGATGATCAAAATGATTCATGAAATTTCCTTTATACACCATCATTTCTCCCCAACTCACTTTAGTTGCAAAAAGCTAACAAAATTTATCTTTCACTCTACACTAAGAAACCCTAATTTACTCTGCAAAGGAATATGCTCATTCTTTTTCTTCTGATTTCTTTTGCATCACTTATTTCCTATCATTCTTTACAACATATCCACATTCCAACACTTGAAACGTTGTACTTCCGGGGGTTTAATTGATTTTCTGATAAAGCTCCCCCTAAGACCATGCTAGGTCTAATTCCTAGAGAATTCATCTACACCGGATGAGGCTACAGACGCATCAATAGTCTTTGATTCTTCTTTATTTTTTCATATCTTTCTCATTTCCTGCTTAACCTCTTCCTTATCAATCATTTCAACCATTTTATTATCTTCCACTAGAGCATATTGCTTTCCATTTTTACTTTTGCACACTTCTGAGATATGTCCTAGTTTCTTGCAATAGTAACTAACAATATTTCTCTAACTTGTCTAATTTCAATTAATACTTATTCTGCATTGATTCACTTTATGTCCAAACATGTTACAGGTATATAAATAACCATCAAATGATTTATTTATCCTTTTTCCATTGAACCTATCCATCATCATCTTTATCGAAGATCTGCACTCAGTAGCTTTATGTCATATCTTCTTGCATGTATAACATTGTCTGAAGAAGGGACTAGAAAACTGATTCAACCTACTCCTACACTCATTTGGCCTATGACCAAATTTTTTACATGAAAAATAAACACCATTGAAGGATGAGTACCTTTGTGCATTTGGTTGTCTGATAGGTCATCTCCTTCTAGAGTTTATTTTCTTCTTTCCTTTATCTTGAGTCTTCTGATTGATTACTGGATTTGAGTTCTGCATTCTTTCATCATCTTCATTACCTAATCCACTTTTTTCTTTAGAAGGTTTCTATCCTACAATTAATTCATCAAGCTTGGTGGAGCTTGTCTTGAAATCCTCTTCACAGAGTTTTTCTTTCTCAAGTTCTACTTTTAGATTCATCACTTTATGTTCAATCCTAGAGCAAACATTAGCTTTGCTTTGTATCACCATTTTCAAGCATTCTTCAAATTTCTTATTTTCATCTATTTTCAATTTTAGTCCAGTATTCTCATCATTAGCTTGTTACAATTCCTCACTCACTTCTATGTATCTTTCTTTAAATTTCTTTAACTTATTTTTCAATTTTTGAACACATTCATTTGCTTCATCAAGATTCTCCTTCAGGTCTTTGTTTTCAATTTCACCCTTGTCAAGATCTTCAAGGGTAGTTTGGAGCTCTTCTTTATCCATTTGTTCAATTTTTAGGATCCCCTCAAGTTGTTAGACTTCTCCAGAGGTACCAAATCTTTGATACCAATTATTGAATGAACTAGATACTGAGAGGGGGGAGTGAATCAATATCCGCTAAGCTTATTGAACAATCACCTTTATTTATTTTGTAGCATAAAATAGATAAGTGCAATAAAAGAACATGAAATTCCACAACACAAGAAAACCAGATTTTATTTGGAAAACCTAATGAGGGAAAAACCATGGTGAGGATTAACTCACAATATATCAAGTTATATCAATATAGGTAACAAAGAGGCTCACTGCCAGATACATATATCTCACTACTTACAAGGACTCACTATCCAAATATGGAGGCTCTGTAAGACCCCTCCATTTTTCTCTTTTGATAGAATAGTGTTCTATTTGGTTATGTCTTATTTTATGGTTGTACTTGACATAGACTTCAGTTCCTATTTGATTGTTATCTGTAAGTGATGCGAATGTTAGATTTTGGTGTGATGGTATTTGATCCTGATGTTATCATTATGTCATGCTTTGGATTAGCATAGTGGATAATTAAATTAATTATTTTTATGCTTTTGATTATATTAATGATGTTAGATTCATCAGTCAGTGATACTGTATTGGTGAAGGGGATAGATCGCATCACTTATTTGTGAGTGCCCTGCGATTCCATGATTTCCTCTTCATGGTGTGTTTTAATTTTAACATATATATGCATGTGGATATACTCTTTGTTCGCAGGTTGACAAGTATAGGACATCGACTCCACCGGGTTTCACAGGTACAAGCATGTTCAATGCCCAATAGTATTCAATTGGGAGATAGTAGCTAGGTTTTTCGTGCCAAGTCGTCACCCTAGTCCTAGTATGTCGTCAGGTATTGTCGGGTTGTATGCTTTGATTATTGCTCCCTCTCTTTGTTTATTTAATTGAAAGTTAAAAAGGGTAATCATATGGCTGAATGCATTTATCTTGTGAAACTGAAATTGATTTGGTATTATGTTAATAACGTAATTTATCTTATTAATTAATAAATAATTTAATCATGGATTATATTTATTTATTAATTAATTAAATTGATTGTGTTGAAATTGGCTAAGTTCATTTTGAGATTTATGAATTTTATTATGTGAAATTGAAAATTAAGAAATTGAATTAAAAGTCAAATTAGAAAGTTTGAATTCAAAAAATTGAAAAAATGAGATATTTTTCATTTTCTGTTTTGGAGAATTTATGACAGTTGTTGATTATTGAATTTCTTCAAAAATTATGATCATGGAGTTTTGGGAAAAGAAAGAATGGAAGTGAGGGAGAATTTTGCATTTTGTGGGTTTTTGTTTGAATCTGAGGAAACTGCTGATTAGAAGAGGCAATCTAAGCAAGGATCTATGCGCCCTCTGGATCTTCTCAAACTTTTGGAAACTAGGTTCATGTTATTAAATTGATTTTGGTTTGATAAAAATTCATAAATTTGGATATGTTTGCAAAAATCTTTGTTTGGAAATTCAAATAGATTATGTTTGGAAAAATAGAAAACCCCTGTTGAAATCTGAGTTGGTTGCAAAAATATCTTCATTGGAAAAATATTTCTTCAAAAAAAAACTTTGTGTTCTTGGCTGCAATTAATTGTTTTGAAAATTAATTTCTCAATTTGTTTTACAAATCTAAAAATGAGATAATCAATGTATTCTTGTATATATATATGTGTGTGTGTGTGTGTGTGTGTTTATGTACATATATATTATATATATTTACTTTGGGTTATTAGGGTATGCTCTTAAAATATTTTTTGTATGCCTAGGTGAAGTGCGGATTTTAAGAAATCCGTAGGTTTAGAAATGGGAATAATTTTTTTTTTAAAATTAATAAAATAAAATAAAAAATTTATTGGGGGGGCTGGGAGCTCACCCCCACTGCACCTCCATGGGAGGCGCACGGGGGAAGCCACACCCAGCGTGAACTCCGCGGCCCGCACACTGCCAGTGGGGTGGTTGTTTACACAACCGCCACCACCACCCCCGGTGGTCCGCTGTGTTGTGCACAACGCCACCGTAGGTGGTGGCCGGCTATGTACATTGCCCCACCACCAATGGCGGCGCCCAACACACAACGTCGACTGTGTAAATACATTTGGCGGCGCCAAAACCCATCGACGGTCAGCCCTAAACCGCTGCCCTAAAATCGCGCACGCGGCCTGAGGCTAGACTTTTGGGTTTTTTTGAAATAAAATATATATATTAATATTTTTCATATTATATTTTATAATATTAAAATATTTAGTAATAGTATTTTATATTATATTATATAATATTAAATATTGATATATATTATAATGTATTATTTTGGTGTATATTTGTATAATGGAGATTGAATTTTAAATATACATATATATTTTTGTTTAAAATATATATATGTATAGGTATTAATTTATTGTTTTAAATGATGCATGATTTAAATATAATTGGGAGAATTTTAAATCATTATGTAATAGTCGGGTTGGTGGTTTTATTTTAAAAATAATATTATTTGCTAGGCAAATATTGAATTTATAGAAATGTGTTTAAATGATGAAATTAATTGATTTATTGTGGAAATGTTTTAGTTGCAAGGATGTATAATTATTTATTTTAAAACGCTATATTCTAGAATTATAGAAGTATATGCTTGTTTTATTATTTGAGGCAATTAGGGAATTAAGTGTTGGTTTAAATTTCATCTTGTCGGAAGGAGACGTATGTTTAAATTAGTTTTAATTGAGCAATAGATTACTGATGTTAATAAGGGAAATGGATTTAGTGAATCCAAAATTAGTTTAATTCCTCACAACTTGCCTTTGTGATTATTTCCTCTGAGTTCATGTTTTGGGGAAATGGGTTAAGTGTATTTAATCTGTAAGTCTTCTAGAGAACCCTAGAGGTTGGGGGTTGTCGTCTTGTGATGTCGACTATTTGTTTATTCCCTTAGGTAGTGCATGAGTAGTTATTTTTTATTACCCGGTTTTCACGAACGGGAATGTTTTGTGCCTCCTGTGGAAGGAGTGGATTATGTGATGTGTGCCTCCTTGTAAGGAGAGGTCTTGTTATCGTTGTTACCTCCAGTGTTTGGAGATGGTTTATCTTTTGTTGCCTCCTGAGAAAGGAGTGGACGTTTTATCTTGTATGTTGCACTTTGTACCCTTGTTGTTTGGATGGTATGTATGTTGTCAAGTAGAAGAGTGGCTTCTATAGGGGCCAGAGCACGGAAGAGGTAAATTGGGTAATTTATGAAGGTGGTTTAATCAAGTCATAACTAAAACAAAACTTAGAAGATTAGGTGGTACTTCTCACTAATCAAGATAATTATGCGTCACTCATAGACACAAGGGCTCGTTTAGACTTGGGATGGGTGGGAAGGCCTGGAATGGCAAGGTCATCTATCTTGTCTGTACAAAAGGTATTTGATTCCGCATTAGTAAGTATGAGGGCCAGGGATCGGTAGAGTCCACTAGGATAACCCATAATGGGGGCCAGAGCCTAGGAAGATCCGCAATGGGTAACTCATGATGAGCTATGTGATGACACTTTGTCTAGAACAATAGTTGGTTCTTGATCTTGTGGGTATGATTTTCTTGACATACCTGATGTGACCAAAGTTGGTATTCGAATTTATGGGTATAGTTTCCTTAACATACCTGATGTGACCATAGTCGGTATTTGATTATTATGTGTATGGTATTCTTAACATACTTGATCTGATTTATTTTTGGAAGCTTTGTGACAATGTAGAGTTGTACTTGTGATGCTCTTGAGTTGTACTTTTGTTGTACATATGTGGTACTTGGGTTGTACTTGTGATGTGCTTGTGAGGTACTCATGATGCTCTTGAGTTGTACTTTTGTTGTACTTATGTTGTACGTATGTGGTACTTGGGTTGTACTTGTGATGTGCTTGTGTGGTACATGTCATTGGAGGTGTCAGTTTGGTTCAGTGGTGATTTAGTCTGTGTCTAGAGGTAGATGGTCTTGGTTTGGATTCCTTATTACTATCTCCTAGCATGGGGGGTGGGCCTTTGGGTTCCACTTGGTTGGGTGGCGTGCACCTATATCCATTGGGTTCTTTCTTCATGTTCCTATGGATGAGACTTCCAGTTGGAGAGCTCGTTGGATTCAGTTTCAATTCTTGCATTATTTCATATCAATTGGATCTTGTATTTTACCCCTCATCTGTTATCGAGGTGGAAGTTGTAACTGTAACCTTATTTATTGGACTTGCCTCATTCGAGGAATGAGAGTTTGTAATTATAATATTTAATTATGGATAGATGAGATTGAAAGTTATCTAGAGTGCTTGATGTATTTATCTTAATTGGAATGTATGTGCTTATTTATTGTCCAAATAATTGACATGGTTTATATTCATGTTGTTCTTGTTGTGGGTGGTTAAGTAATCTGAGTCTCGTAACCTTAGGGGATGTTTGCATTGGGAAGCGAACTTGTATATTAATTGTGCTTAAAAAAAAATATCCTGTTTAAGTAGTTTTTTGCAACATCCTTTAGTGTTGCATGGCAGGGTGTTATAGGCTCACTACCTATAGAAATTGTGTAAATAAAAATGGCTAACTGCTAGAGTTGAACTGAGGATTTACACCACATGTGCAGATTCAGTTCTATGATGCTTAGAGTATTCGCTCACATGACAATGGACCATAATTTAAATTCATATTCGCATACTTCACTTACCACACACATACTTATGCATATTCCTTCTACTTCTTCGCTATGTTTCTATCCTTAAACAATCTTACATATATACCTGATATATCTGCATGCATCAATTAAGTTGGCCAAATTGGATGCAATTCATATTCTCAGAAATGATAACTTGTCAGCTTCATATAAATCTTTTCCGAATGTAATTCACCCATGTCATGCAACATCATGGCAACTAGGACCAAAGCTAGGTCTCACATATAATCCACAAATTATGTATAGACTAAATATTAGGTCAGCCATTGATTAACCTAATACCGAAATGAAACCACAAAAATTGATGCCAACACATCACCCAAACATATGAAAATTTGAGAATACATACATACATGCTTCCAACCATTATAAGCCTTTTCCCAAAACCTTAGATCATATGGATTACCAGAGAGAATATGCGGACCAAAATACCAAAGAAAATACTGGATGAGATAAGCTTGTTTTGCACACCAGTACAAGGCACCAGACCAAAATGGTGACATCAATGACAATATAAGACATACTTCCAATAGTTTCAACATCATATGCAATTAAAAAAAATGATATAATAAGAGCTCACTTCAATTAATATAAAAAAGTGCACTTCATTAACATAATAAAGGACTCATAATTTTAGCTTAAGTGCATGAAATTAATTTGACTAATAATCAATTAAATATTAATTAATTATTAGTTAATGCATGATTAATCTAACAAAATTATTTTATCCTATTGCTAATATCTCCTCTTCTTCACCAAATAATAACTTCTTTACTTCCTCTTCTTCCCCATAGCAACCACATTTATAGTATCCCTACAAATAAGGTCAAACTTCTCTAAGTTTATTATTTCCTTATAATCTTTCAACTACCATATCATTTTAGCTATATTTTTTTATATAGTTCTTATTTAGGTCATAAACTACTTTCTTTCTTTAATATTCATGAATATCATGTCCATTGAGGATCTACCTATCTCAATACTAGATTTTTTGTCAGTTGCATCCCTCTTGATACACTCTCTTGATACTTCTCACATGCCATAGTGTACATAATAAAAATGGCATAGTGTACACAATAAAATAATTACATAGTGTATGCAATAAGAGAATTGTTGCATGTTACATCATGATCCACTAATGTGGAATTCCTCCCCATAATTTATGTTGGAATTTATTAGTGATTGAAGTTATCTACATGTTTTGTTTCCAACGGTTGCATGTAATCCTACCTCTTTAGTTGCAATAACTCAACCCTCTAGTTAAACATGGTTGATCTTGTAGCCACAAGTTTGTGATATTCCTTCACCAACATTTTGTCTACTACCCTTTTCTCATGGTTAGTTTTTCCAAAATACTTATGCTATTTAATTACCATAATTCATTATAATATGATGTCATATTTCAGAAAGAAACATCTTAACATGTAAAAATTTATCAAGCCATCATTTATTGAGCTTTATACTTTAAATATTAGTCATAAAATTTTAGGAATCTCTGAGAAATTTTTCAAACAGTTGGAAATAAGAATAATTAACAAGAACAAATATTGCACTCATCAGATTGCATCTAATATAACTTTGTAATAGATAATATATTGATGCAAATTTTATATATTTTACATGATTTTCCTTACAATTCTTATTCACAATCCATATTTCTATAATCACTTTCCTAGTTCATGGTTCATTCAAGTGCTTGATCTAACATATTTTAAGTGTTGAAAGTAATTTGATAAGATTCATCAAATTTGTGTTCTTTGATATGGAATTACTCTAGTTATTGTTTTCTTATGAATTTAATGGACCAACAATGTGATCATGTTGAATTTTGAAGCTCATCATATGCTACTTAAAATTCACATCTACACCTACTTGGAAATATGATAACCATCCTAATAATATGGGATTATGCAATTCTTTTTCCTTACTAGTAACCTACAAAGCTAGCTAGAAACTTGTTGTGCCTTGCATACACATCCCATTTTCCCAAAAATAATGATGAATCACTTTATTTATTTTCAATTTTATTGATCAAATGTTCTCCTAGATTTAAGTGTTGTAGTATTCCTTGGTTGTTGATGAGCTTATTAGATTATGAGATTTAAATACTTGAGCTAGTTAGAATTTATCCAATATGAGGTACATGTTTATAGTATCAATATGTGATTTGGGTTCTCATTTCCATATCTTCTTTGAATTTTCTTTCCTAGATAGTATCTAAGTTACTATCATCATATTTTTTTATTTGAGAATTTAAGGAGACTTTTTATGCTATGTTACCATCATTCATACATTAGAAATTTCTCTAAGTGTTCATCATGAGATTAACCCCTTAAAAATATCATGAAACTATTAAATAGTCCTGTAAATTTAGCTTGAGATTTTTTATGCAACATCTACAACCTTTACAAACCCTCTTTAAGAATTGAAACCCTTTATTATCTTTCAAAATAATATTTATGTTGAGAATTTAGATTTTAGGGTGACAAGAAGGTAGTTTAGAATGAAGATTTGAATAAGGATCATTAGATATATGGCCTACCTTGAAAGCACCATTATATATCCTTTAGTAGATCACTAATAGACTTATATTTTCTCAATACTTTTGGGGCTAGAATTGATAATTTGGTATGTGTTGAAAACCCTCATCTAGCTATCATGATAGAGCTATAGTTTTCAAGTAGGATCCATAACCATTATAAAATCTATATGAGGAATTTTTTGGTGTGTAACACATACTAAAAATTCCAACACATTTCATGTATGATATCAAAGCCCCCCTATAGTTGATACAAATATGAAACTAGATTTTTACTATGTGTAATTGGTGTTGCAGTATGGAAATATTTTTGAGACATATTTTTCATTGTATTTAACCTTAGAATTAAATAATTATAGTGATTTACAACCTCATTTTGAATCTCAAAGAAAGAGAAGCATCAAACTTGTGAAAACCCTTTATTTCTACATGTAAATATTGATAAATGTATCCTAGTATTTAAATAAATTATATTTTATAAAATAGGTTGTAGATGCATACCTCTCCAATCATGGGGAGAGATAGAAATAAAAGAGTTTAGTTTTTGTGAGATTCCTAAATAAATATATCATTTAGTATGGTGATTTATGTTTTGACATGCATGGAAGTATAGTCATGTTTAATATCTAATAAATTTGATTTTCTTTTGTGTAGTTGAAATATTTATTTAAAGGTCAACATTGTTTCTTAGCTCCAAGAGATTCTTTCAATCTATAGAGAACATTATTTCATATTAGTCAATGTTTCACCATTAGGGTGTAAGTATGATTGTAGAGAGAAAAAAACATTTTTTATCATCCTATATGAATTTATTACATAGTAAAGATGGTTTTTTCATTGGGTGGTCAACATTCAACACTTATAGAAATTGAAATAACCTTGAGAATTACTTTAACCAAACCCTAGATCTAGTGTGTTATATCTTCTTTACCAACTCCATGATTATAAAGGAAGTGTAAAAACCATTCCTCACAAGGGTAATAGTCTACTAAGAAAGAAGAAAGATATGTCACAAAACTAGGTGGAAAATTCAACACCATTTTAGAACAACCATGTTGTCAATAATAAATGGAATCTTAGGGCTATTACAAAAACAATAGGATAGTATTAACCTAAGAAATAATTCAACACAATAGAGGTTACTTTCACAACCCATAAATTTATCATCCAAAATAATTATTCATCTATAATATAACACTATCAAACATACAAACAAGATTTTATATGGAGACTAATGGAATATAATATTCCTTAGGCTATCTTAATAGCATCATGGGGGATATCCTACCTTTACAATATTTTTATGGTATCCACAAAGCTATTATTGACACTAAGAATTGTCAAGAGGGAGTTAAAGGCAACAAAGAAGACTATAATTTAGTAGATTTCATCATAGAAAGACATTAAATAAACTCATGCATCACTTCTATAGGTTGTACGCCTCTTATGAGCATGCTTTATAATTATTTCATAGCAACTAGTAGGAGTGCTAATGTTTTTATAAGATAACAATCAAGATAGATTTAGGCTAGATCTATTCACTTAATTGTTAATGTATTATCATTGTGTAAATATAAAGAACATCAATAAGACAAAGGATACTCTCAAGAAATCATTAAAGACATAAAAATTTAGCATAGTCATTTTTATTAAGGCTATTATAAATCTTATAGGATGATCAAGTTCTTAGATAGTCTTATTAAGGTTATTATAATAAAAAACATTAATAATAGGTTCTATGTAGGATTTATTTAGGTTTACTAAATTATGAAGGTTTCCACCTTATTTTTAGGAATCAATTAAAATTCAACGATAAAAAATAAGAGGACTATCTCTTCAAGACTAAGAGTATCATAAATGCTAGTATCAAGACTAAGATAATTTAATGTAAAACTCTACCATTTCATTCTTATAGGATAGTAATCACCAATTGGCTAACTTTCAGTATCACCTAAGAGTATTTCATGATAATATAATATCACTTAAAAATTCCATACCACACATATAGAGGAGATAGTCCCAAAATACACTTATTATTGCTAAGATAACATTGCCATTAAGTCAAAATATTGTCATCAATAACAAATACAATTGTCCATGTATTATTTTATTGAGTGTGAATTTATAAACTAACTTAAATTTTTTTCAATGATAAGGTCATCATCTTAATAATGAAGGATTTAAAGACATGGTAATATTCATGATTATTATGTACCTTAGAGCATAGACTTGTAGCTCATTTTCTCATTGATTTCTATAAAACCACCCTAAATTTAATATTACAAGTAAGGAAGGAAGTTGTGTTAGGAAATATCATATTACTACTGTAGATAGTAATATTCTTTCAAGCAAGTCTTTGAGTCAAATGGTAACATTGAAATCTATGAGGAAATTGTGATATTATTTTGTAGCTTTTAAATGAGGATAGTCACATGAGTGATGACAATCATGGTATTAGAAAGATAGTTAAGGGACTCCATTCAATAATTATTAATGCATTATCCTTATGTAAAATACACAATATGTTATCCAAAAGCTATTGCCTAGTCATAATTGTAATAGACATAATTACTCATATGTTCACAACAATCATGTCTTTCCTTAATCTTAGAAATATTGTTATATCATATGTATGGAAACGAAAAAAGTAGCCCTTTTCCTCACTTAATCTAGGAATTATTATCCTTAACATGGACCTAATTTCACCTTCATCTAGTGTTGTAATGTGTTTCCCACATTCAAATTAGATTTAGGGCCCTTTTAAGCTAAATTGACCTAATTTATGTTGTAAAGTGTATTTATTTACACCTTCACATTAATTTTTGGGCCCTTGTAAACTAAATGAACTTAATTATGCCTTACTTAGGGTTTTGTAAAGTGTTGTACCATACTTTCACACTGATCTAGGGTTTCATTAATAAATTGGGCTTTTTTATGCCTTAATTGGCCTAATTTTGCATCCACAAACCTCATTCAATGCATCTTTTCGAGGATAATCCCGACATAAATCAGCATCTGATCATAATTCATGTCTTTTTAGGTTGTGTGGCCCATATTTAGTGATCTAGGACTCATATGCCACATTGGGTGTATGGGTCCCACCTAGGTTTTTGGGGCCCAATTTGGATTTAACATCATTCTAAGAATTTTTGAAAATTTGTCTCATAGTTAAGCCTAACTGGACTCATACACCACTTATGGCATATGAGTCCCATGTGGTCCAAAATAAAATTTAATTCAAATTCTTTATGGGATTTTGTCCTCATAGATCTTATGTCGTCTTGTAGTGTTATAATTTTAGGAAATATGGCATAAACAAGTACAAATACAAGGTTATTTCACTCATTTTCACCTAACAAGAAATAAAGTGATCTAAGACTTTCAAAAGAGAATTCCTAATAGCAATTTTATTATTAAAAGAGTGTACAAGACTTCACAAGAGCATTCAAGATAATTCATAAAGCATTCAAGGGAATAATTCTTCATCAATTGTTGCAGAAATTCAAGATCCACCATCATGTCAAGGTTATCAAGCATCAAGAATGTTGTTGAGCTAGTGTTGTGATGTTGTATTCAAGATCCAAGATTAAGCATTGTCCTACACTTATTTCAAGATCTAGATCTACATCCCTCATGGCCACTTCATGTGTTAGATTTTTGATCTACAAGACATCATTCAAGGTATCATTATTCATGTTTCATGTTCCATGCTTCATTATCTCATCATTTGTTTTAATTGCCTAAATGGGGTTTGACCAAGGAAAACCCCCATTACCTAACAATCAATAAATTTTTCCTTCTCTCTACATGTGTGATTATAGATCTAGGTGTCTTGGAGCTTGAAGATCCTTTGAATATTAGGTTGCAAAGTTGCAGAAATTCATGAAGTCATCACAAGGTTGTCATCTTCACTAAAATTCACCTATAGGTTGCAAATCAAGGTTTTAGATCCAAAAACGTAGCGTGGAAGGAAGGGTAGAGATGGGAGAGAAGATTCAGGTCTCAACCCTCTGAAAAAGATGAGTGGGACTAATATGACACTTGCGGCATATGAGTCCCAGTATAGCATATTTTCTAAATTTTAGTTGTTTCAGATCATACACTATCAGATTCCAATTTTGGCACAAAAACCTAGGTAGTCTGGGACTAAATCACTTAGAGTGGTGTATGAGTCCTAGTGGACCTTAAATAATAATATTTCACAGTTTTGAAGCTTGTTTTGACCTCATCACTCTTCTAGATGCACCTCTATTCATTTCCAGTTTGATATTTTGTAATTCAGTTTTATTTCCTAGGTCATCTAGTTAGGTTTTGCATGGTACTTTGCATATTGCATTCATTTCTTGTTTTTCCAATCCCTAGCTTGGTGGTGAGCCCATATTTAGTTTCTAATCAAACCCTAAGACACCATATTACAAGATCTCTTCCCCCTTTCTACATTTGGATTGAGATCTCTAAGGTTTTCTTGAGTGAAACTTGAGAGAAATAACTGTAGATCTCTAAACACCTAGTTTGTGTTCCACCTCCCAAAAGGTGTAACACTATTTCCATTGTTTCATTTTGATGATGGTAGAAAAATAGGAAGGGTCTCATCCCCCTTGTGTTCCATATTCCAAAAAGGTGGAACCGTATTTCCTGCATTACAGTATGTTGTGTTATATTGGTTTTCTTAAGTAAAAAAAACATCATGATAACCAATAATATTCAAAAAATATACAAATTTTTATGGAAATATTATAATTTATTACCTTATTAAGGGGAAATTTTGATCATCAATATAATTCTAATCATGGAACTTGGGACCTTACTAACCTCAATCTCTAATATTGACCTCTAGACATTGATAATCATCATTAACTTAATGACTACCACAAATTATAGAAGTATTATGATGATGAATTTCATGCACCTAGTCATCCATAGGAAAATAATCTCTCCATTAATAATCCCATGCCATTGAAGGATTATCAACAAGGTCTCAAGATTTTATTCATAAATATGGAAGAATATATTTAAATATTAAATCTTGTCAAACATATAAAGTGGGTTCTCATCAAGGAAGGTGATAGTAATTGTAGTATAATACTATTGCACATAGTTATTACTTCATTTCATTTTGTAATCATAAATAATTATCCTAAAAGAACTATTGCACTTATGTCATAAGAATAATCACACCAATCCTATAATAGTAAAAAATTACTTATATGTCCTAATATTTTCATCAAGACATAGACACTATCATGTCATGTTCTAACAATTAATTTAGGGTAATAATTGTGTCTTAAATACCAAAGTGTTATTAATACAATTGTTATAGTCAAAATTTCATGGAAGAAATTGTGCCATTAGAGGGATTTTACAATCAAGGAGGGTTGTCCTATAATTAAACACTTATTGCTTACATAAGGATACAATATTCAACATTCAAAGGGACTTCAAAAGAACACTAGATTCAAGGTTAATCACACTTGTAATCAAAATCCTAGCTAAACCATAATGATGATAATGGGTGGTCCAAAATATTGCCAAATAGGAATAAGGGGCTATCACTAAGGTAGAAGAGATTTATTATATCAATTTTATTATGAAATATATCCAACATTCAAATATTGTCCACTAATTATATCTTGACATAATAGATAGGGTGATTATGTACAAGGCTATCAATTTTGGCATTATGCCAAGCAACTAGGAATATATTTATACACCCTTTAGACACTATCATGTATGATTAGAAGCTCCTAGTTAGTGAGTCAATAAATTAAATGCTCATGTCTTATGCACTTTATTGTCCCTTATATTGATTTATGATGTCCCATTCTAACAATTAATCCAAACAAAATAACTATATAAAATGGCAAGGGTAATTGTGAGCCCTCCTCTCCAATTTTCTATTAGTCAAGAATTTTTCAATTTACTTGAAGTGTTTTTTTTTTCTCTGCCTCCTCCAACTTTTCATTTCATACACATGTAGGTTTATGAATAAAATTCAATTAAATATACATATTATCATAAAAGAAGTCTTTGGAAGATACTCCAATAGTGTATATGCACTCTATGCATCTAATTTTATGAAGCCAACATCATCTAGTCTAGATTGCCATTCAAAACCAAAACAAAACCATATTTTTTCTTCTTGGAAACTAAAAATTAAACTATGTTCCTTCTTTATTAGTATAGATGTCACATTGTGCACATTATTATAGTGTGAGCCTATTTTTTAGATCACTTCATTTAGTCACCAATGATATCTACAAGACCATTCCGCCTATTTAAAATGTTGGAAACAATTGCATCTCTCACAAAAAAATTCTTACAATAATATTGGAGATTAGTTTTTTGCAATGTGGCAATCAACAAATATGAAGGTTATAGGGGTGTACATAAGAAATCAAAAACAATTACCAACTTTTCACTATGGTGGAAGAGAAATGATTATTTTCCCTCCTTTTTCACATCACCAAGTAAATGCCTTGAATCTAGGGAATACCCTACTACCTTCATCTCCCAAATCAATCTCTCCAACTTTGCATTTATCTCTTGTGTTTGCAGATGTTACCTATCCCCTACAGGAAAAAGAACACACCATTTCATGGCCTTCAATCCAACTAAATCCAAGGATCTCTTTAATTCCTTTATCATTTATCAATATCCTTACCATTTGAACCTCACACCACTTGCCCAAATTTGTATGTTTGAGAGAACATCAGTGACAACATTTTAGGATCCTAATAGAAAAGCAACATCACATTAAATACTCCTAAACCGATATCCATATGTGATTTGCAAGCACCAAGAAAACACATCTACACAACTACCATAGGTTTAATTTTCATCTTAATGATAAAGTTTAGGGCATCCTCGAGATACTTAGCACACCTACAAGAAGCTCAACCATGCACACAATGATCAATTATAGGTGTAATGCATTAAGGATTACTCATATTATTGAAATATATACAACCTTCATCCACTAAACTTGAATGGTTGCATGCACATAGAACACAAATAATACTTATAATGTTAGAATATGTTACAAAAAGATTTATTAATTCAAACATTTTAAGAACATCCTTGCAAAATCCATTTTGTGCATATCTTGCAAGCATATCATTCCATGAAACCACATTTCTTTGAGGATTTTTGTTAAACAATTCACATGTCTTGTCTATGCTTTCACATTTTCCATACATAACATTACTAACTATAATACTTGACAAAAATGCCCCTTCCATTTTGCTTTGATGGATTTCCATACCATATTCCAAAGCTCCAATTTTAATGCATGTGGGAAGAATGGTTTTACAACTACCAATTTCATTTTCTTGAAAGTTCCTAAATATTTGTCAACAAATCCATTTTGGTCCTATCCTGCAATCATGCATTCCATGATACCAAATTTCTTTGAGGCACATTGTCAAATAGTTTGTGTGTCTTGTCTATGCTTCCACATTTTGCATACATGTCTATTGAAGAGCGATCGCAAATACGACATCTGAAAAAATTCCTCTATCCTTTATGTTTTAATGGATGTCCATACCCTATTCCTAAGCTCCCATTCAGCACAGGCTGCGAGGATCAAGGAAAAAGTTGTAGAGTTTGAGTTTACACTCACCAATTGAATTTGCTTGAAAGTTTATAAGGCCTTTTCCACAAATCCGTTCTGTGAGTATCTTGCAATTAGAGTATTCCATGAGAACACATTTATTTGAGGCATTATGTCAAGCAGTTCACATTATTTGTCTATGTTTCCAAATTTTGCATACATGTCTACCAGGGTAGTTGCAACTACAACATCTAACAAAACTCATATACCATTTATCCTATGATGGGTTGGCATCGTCAGTTCCAAAGCTCCCATTTTGGCACAGGTAGGGAGGGTGCTAGAAAAGCTTGAGGAGTCTAGCTTTACACCTGCCATTGCATTTGATTGAAATTTTCTAAAGCCTTTTGAACAAACCATTTTGTGCATATCCTACAATCGTAGCATTCCATAAGACCACATTTTTTAGGCATTAACCAAACAGTTCACATACCTTGTATTTGCTTCTACATTTTGCATGGATGTCTACCAGAGCTTTTCCAACTAAATCATCTGACAGAATTCCTAAATCATTCATGTTTTAATGTATTCTCTATTCTAAATCTCCTATTTTTTCATAGCCTGGAACTACGCTAGAAAATATACATAGTGCGATTAGCATTGGAGACCTGTTTTTTACATGTAGTTAAACAATGTGACTAAAATTGTGAGAAAACCTTATGCTGCAATAGCATAACTTTTGCAGCACAGGAACTTTGAGCTATGCATAGGTGGGCGGGAGTCAATTTTAAAAATTATTTTGACCGCTATCAACCAAACGTCCTTTGTTAATGGTGAACAGGAAAGGGGATGGGTTATGGGTGGCCCTACACAAGCCACCTAACCGATCAATGCTCAGAATGTGTTGGTTAAGCCCAACCAAAATTAACGGTGGATTTAAAATACTTATGTAATGCACTTAAATCATGACCTGGCAAATTTCTGTCAACATTAAAATCTATGTGAAATATGGCAGACTATCAAATAGAAAAAACCAAATACCTGTGGATTTCCCAACACCACATATTTCATCCTATGTGTATATCCTTCTGTCACGGGCTTGAGTATATGTCTCAAAATTATTTGTATATACGTTGAGGGTTTGTATAGACCATGACTTATTCTACAAATATATATTGTGTATGCTTCTATTTCCCATGTATCCATCCTCCCGTTGTGTATATATAGTGGTGAATTTGCACGTCTATCCTGCAAAAACAATAATATGTATATACCTAAAAAATCTGTGTGTATATATTGTTCTGTAAACAAAATTATAAAACCCACAACTTGAATAATAATATTACAACAAAAAATTGTTGCAAAGAAATATAGAAAGAAATTAAATGTAATAAGAGAATAATTAACAAGACATAGATACATGGAAAAACATTGACAATATGCCAAGGAAACATCCATGAAGCAAAGTATCGGTATTCTTACTGCTCAAAGAAACTGTTTACAACCTTCACACAACTGTTGCTATTGAATTACAATTCATTACAATATGATTTAGCCTTCAAAATAGCAAGATATATATAATATCTTCAACTTGTGCCAAACATAAAAAAGACCAGCTTTGTTTTTATTGGTTTGTTTTATTGTTTTATCTTTTGTTTTAAATCTTTATCTTTTCAAGACAATTCCAAAGAATATTTTTCTTTAATTCCTTTATCTTTTCAAAATATGAAATCTACCTTCTTTCTAATTTATTGTTGTCATAATACAACAATCTCCACCTTGACAAAAATTTACCTAATTTAATTGCCTATGCCCATTCATCACCTTTTCTGTAAGTCAAGAGAAGTCAAACACCACTTCAACTTCTCTAATTGTACTAGTTTTGTAAACATGTCTATACAATTTTCTAGTGTATGAAATTTCTCAAGAGCTACTCCACCTCGATCAATAACGTATCTTATAAAATGGTATTTAATCACAATATGCTTAGTCCTACTATGTGTTTATGGTGAAAAATAGGGTAGACCTAAGTGCATGAAGAAGAGGATCTACCACTGATTTTTTTAAGATCACAAACACTCAAATTATGTAAAATGAGACACAAATAACAATAAGAAATACTACCCAACTATTATATAAACTATGTGGGATGTTTTTAGAGCATAAAAAGTTGTGTACCTAGCTAGAAAGTTGTTGTTTTGAGCTACAAAGGACTCATTCGCCTTCAGTGGCGAATGGGTCCTATTAGGGTTTCAAAAAATAAGTTAAATATCTTGTTACTTGATGTCTATACTCTCAAATTCCATGTTATCAACTTCTAGAAGTCTATACGCAATTTCATAGCTTCAATTCTTTTATTTTGCACTTTGAATGACAACTTTTGCAACTTTGCAACTTTGACAATTTTGCTCCAGATATACTCCACTAGATCTTCAACCTATAAATCTGCAATCACACACTCAAGGGCAGAAAAACTTGTTGTTTGTTAGAAAATGGGGTTTTTCCTCAGTCAAACCCCTTGTAGGTAATTAAACCAAATGATGAAATGAAGCATGAATGTAAAATAATGTAAATGATGTCACCTTGGATGTTGTCTTGTGAAATAAATTTTCCATCTAACATGTACTGGCCATGAAGAATGTATATCTTGGATCCTTGAATATGGTTTGAACAATGGTTGCAATTAGATCTTCAATTGCTACACTCACTTATTTAGCTCAACAACATGAATGCATGCATCAAACCCTTGACATGATGATATAATCTTGAATTGCTACAGTAAACTCTTGAAATCTTCCTTGAAATTCCTTATGAATGCTCTAATGCTTAATTAGTTGAATTCTTGAATGCTTAGAATGAATTGTTAGATCTTGTTAGGAGAAACAATATGAATTAACCCCTTATTTATACTAAATTAGGAGATTAATCCCAAAATTCAAAGAATTAAGGCTGACACCAGATCTGGAAAGAAACATTATTAAATTCTTTCCATAATGAAATTCAAAAAGGGGGGTCTCATTAAGGGAGAACCCATTGACCACCTTGGGCGAATGGGTCCTAGCTTAGTTTACTTGGACCTAACCTTGGGGGATTGAAAGAAGGATAAAAACCCATTCCAGATCAACTGAAAAGGGGGGTCCTATTAAGGGAGGACCCATTCACCATCAAGGGAAAATGGGTCCTGACTCAACTAACCAGGGCCAAACTTTTCCCAATGAAATATTTTGTTAATTAAATTATAAGTGTCGGGATAGATCTTTGAGAGGTGCCTAAATTAAGGCTTGAATTTGAATTAAAAGGGGGTTAATTACTCCAATTACCCATAATTAATTAATGAGCACCTAGATAAGTGTGAAAGTGCCTTATAAAACTTTACAACACTTAAACAAGGTACACATTATGTAAATTTTATTCAAAAAGGGACCCATAAGGCTTAATTAAGAAAATATCCTAAAAAAGTGTGAAAGTCTATTACAACACTTCACAACACTAGTGCAAAGGACTAATTAAGGCATATTTTAGTCAAATAAAGGTCCTATATTTTTTTGAATGTGTGCAATACATTGTAACACTACTCCAAGACATCATTAGTTCAGTTTAATGTCAATTATCAAACCAAGTAAGGGAAAAGGATTAATTTTTCCATTATTACATTCCCCCTCCTTTAGTAAGAGGATGACCCCATGTAAAACTCACACTAAAGTAGACATCCAAGACACTTAAGTATGTAGAAATATCAAATATACATGATCATACCCTATCAAAGGCCAAGAAAAATAAACACAAACAAAGGATCAAGCATAACTATTTCAGCTCAATGTGAGACGAGGTTGTTTGTCCATATCATATGCTACTCACTCTAGGGTATTGGAACCTCGGTCTATCCACTAGGTGTGTTGTCCCAAAATATGTGTGCTCACTTATGTGTCCCAAATAAGTGGTTTAGTGAGAGATTCATGCCAATGTATCGACTTCCCGCAGTGTAATGAGAAATTCATGCCAGTGTATCGGCTTCCCATCATACTAACTACCAAATTTATCCTCATGATAAATTTTCAATAAGGTAGCACAATGCAAATTATTTTGAATATCATGTATAAAATTTGTTAAAGGGGATTTTTCTTTATTCGTGTAATAGTCTTCCTCTTAGGGAGCATTGTGTCTAATGTCTTTAAGAGAGGACAAGTTAAAAGTTTTGGATCATCACTCATGGGATGCCTCACTTGCATCATTCCATAAAAGTATATGGTAAACTCTTGGACGTCATCAAACCCAATGACACCACCAAGATGAGGACACATCACAAGAAAAAAGGAAAATCATGCCATGAAATTTTTCCAAAAGATGTCATCTATGTATGCCCCCACTTTAAAGAAGTTTCTACACCATCTCCATGATTAATTTAAAGTAGCCAATTTTTTTATCCTAAGACATGAGATCTTTCCTTAGAAAACCCTATGCCAAGTCATATGTTTTTGAAATAATCTACATCGTGAAATAGGAAGAAAGGGGTTACCCCCACAAATACGTAATGGATCTATGGATTTGGGGTCAATATGTCTATGCTACAATGTTTTCATAGAGAATGTAACTATCATCATTCCACAAATACTTCATAGAACTAGAAGAATGACTCAAAGAGAGCGAAAACAAAGAAAAATCCTTTTAGGTCAACATGGAAGAGACCTAAATATATCAACACTTTGCATCATCCCCAAAAGGAAAACACAAGATATATGAAAAATATAAAGACAAAGCTTTTGGGTCAACATGGAAGAGACATGAATGTCTCGATGCCTTGCATCATCCCCAAAAGGAAAACACAAGAAAACCTTTTGGTTCAACATGGAATAGACCTAAATGTCTCAACGCCTTGCATCATCCTCAAAAGGAAAACACAAGACAAGTGAAAATTTATCATGACATAGATAAGAATGAAGGTAAATTTAGAAGAATGCACAAAATAGAGAGGAATATTAGATGAAACATCATGGGGGATCACATTATGCACATGCAATCACATAAAGAAAAATGGAAAGACAAAAGACTAGTAAGGCACATATGAGTCAACCTAGAGCAGGTCATCTGCCTCCCAATCTCAGTTGATATAAATGAAAGGTGGGAAACTAGCCAAATGGATAACATCAAGTGCCTAACTAAGAAATACACCAAGTTCAACAATCTTATTAGGATATTTGTCATTTAAGCTCATAGAAGAAGAAAACAATGCATTCAACTCATCATGCACTTGTTCATCAATCTTTGCAATGTCAATTTCATAATCTAAATTAATCACATTAGGAGGTCAAATAACAATATCCAGGAAAAATTATTGTTTATGTTGTGATGAGGGTTGAGAGACAACATGCATTTCTTCAAGTAAGTTGGGATTTTGATTTTCTATGTTATTATTGTTTACTTGAGTTTGTAATCTATGAGAAATAGCACAACATCTATGTCTACGCTCTCTAGAATTTTGATTTCTTTTCAAATTATTGTCAATTATTTTTGTGTAAGAGTGGGTTTTCCAATCGTAGGTTCCTTCTCTTCCTTGGGAGGACTAGAAGAAACAACAATAGGTTGATAAACCACATTCTCTTTGACTTTGTAAACTTGTTTGACTCTGGGAGGGACAATGGGATCGCTTGTACTATTTTATGGTATCTTATGGGAAATTATAGGAGGTTGTTCGATAAATTGTTCTTGTATGGTCAAAATTCCTTTTGGTTCAATCATTGTATTGTCAAGGATGGTTGGTTTAGTCATAGGTGGAGCCATATTGCAAAGGGATAGTTCTACTATTTATTTGCCTTGAATTTTTGATATTATTTGAAAAATAAATCTTCGCGAGGCTTGATAGGTTCCATAAGCTTGGGCCAAAAGTAATCTAGTGAAAAATTCCCTTTTATTGAGGCTGGATGAAATCTACTATGATGCACAGTGAAGATGTTTTGACAAATGGAAACTTTAGACATTTATTCCCAATCAAAGGGAAACAATTGATGGAGTGAAGCCATGGATAACTTAGATTCACACAAAATTGATTTGATTGTGGGATGATGGAGAATGAGACTATTAATTTTTTTAGTCCCACTTTTAAAGGGAGATCTATCGAGCCTATCATAGGGCAAGCAAATATGTTATGTTTCTTGATCCATTCTTTTTGGGTTCTCATATGTTTCTTGATATAAATCATGCAAATATAAGAATTATTCTATGATCACATTCTCTCCATAGATGGGATCAATCACTATCCCATTAGTGGGTTTATTATTGATTGAGGGCCATTAGGTGCACATTTAGTTGTCATTTTGTGCAAAAATAAATTTCAAGAGGTAGTCTATTTGAGCCCTTACAAGGTCTAGCTTCGATAAATTATATCACTTCATTTTTCGGATATTGTTCAATGGTATTCATATTATCATCATTTGTGTCAACATTCATCACATCATTCTCTGTTTCACTAGATTTTATAAATGAAATATTGTTTTTAGGCATGGGATTTGTAAAGATTTGCAAATTTTGATTAGGAAGAAATACAAAATTATTACCTTGACCATTCACACCTTCAGTTTGAAGTTGGTTATTGTCAGTAAGGTCTTGAACAAGATGCTTAAGACACTTACAATATTCTCTACTAATTCCATTTGTTTGATGGTAATGGCAATAAGAATTTTTTCGAAAGCCTTTAGGTAATGGTATAGTGGGATCAAATTCTCTCATAGGAGGTAAGGTAAGAATGTATTTTTTAATAAGATGCAACATGATATTATAAAGGAGCCTATCAGGTAAAGGAGTGAATTCTCTCTCCTTATCCCCAAAAGGAGTTGTCATTTTTGTAAAAACCACTTGATTATTGGTTTTTTGACTTGTCTAAGGAGGATTTAATTGTAGAAATCCCTTATTTTATTCCTTGAAATGTTGATATTTTTTTTGAGTTGTGGTTTCATTCTTTTCAGGGCGACTATGGGGATTTTTCACATTGTGCCTACCGGTCAAGTTTTGATGGTCACGAAGGGTTTTACATAACTTTATGAAGGATGGAAACCTCAACATTTCAATTTTTATTTGGATTTTATCTTGTAAGTTGGAAATGAACAATCTTTGAAGGTCGACATCAGGAATCTTAACATTCACTTATGAATAAAGTGTTTGATATCTTCTTGTGAAATCAATCACTTTCTCATCCTCTTTTTCCTTGCATGTCATTAAATCAAGAAGGGTCATCTTGGGACCCATGTAAATATGGAATTGGTTGTAAAAGGCATAAAAAATTTCATTAAATGAACTAATTGAATTGTTCGGTAAAGAGGAAAACCACTCTAGAGTAGCATCCTTCAAAGATCTAGGGAATAGCTTAGTCAAAATTTTATCCTCAAAGATGAAATCACTACACAAGATTGTGATTGTGAGTAGACACATGAAGCTTCTGATTAACACCCCTTCATTTTACTTCTTATTCAAGTTGTTTTATGCTATGTTTAGTTGCAATTAGTTTGACTAACGGATGATACATTTTGTTATGATGTTTGATAAAGCTACTATTGAGGCAAGCTATGTATTAATGGGATGTAGTTATATCGATTAATTGTTTCTACATGCATTATGGATTAATGATGACTGTAAAGTGTGAGACTATTATGAGATTAATACTGGATTATGATGAGAAGTGGGTTGATGAAGGTGTATTGAGTGAAGGGCGGTTTAAATGTCACTTTCAAGTTGCGAAATTGCCCTCTGGAAATCAGTAATTCCTTCTTCCGCGGTGTGTATTATATCTTGGATTATAAACATGAGTATTTGTTTACTTGGTTGAGTTGAATTGCATGACATCGACTCCACGGACTTCCGAGGTTTGAGCGTGTGATCAACGATTATGTTGAGCAGGAGATATGGCTAGCTAGGTAACATGTGTCAAAATTATACCTAGCCTTGGTGTAAGCTGATTTGGCAATGACACCTGCCTTTCTGAGTCGTTGTCTATCTTGCTTTGATGTTCAGTGCAATTTCTTGATTTGGAAATAGATATTTAGAATAATTGCATTTTAATCATGTTGATGATTATTTAATTTAAATAATGCAATGGGATAAAAAGTTTATACTTAAATTAATTGTTATGTTTAGTTTATTTAATTAATTAAATTTGATCAAGGGGTTGAATTTGAATTTATTAGAAGCGAATTAAATTGATTAGTCAGCGTGACAAAGAGGAATGAAAAGAAATAAAAGAATTAGAATTAATTTTGGAATTTAATTCCAACGTGTGAGAATTAAATTAGAAATTGTAATTAAATATTTATTTGGGAAATTGGTTGCAACTTTGGAAATTAATTTATTATTTGAAATTGCATTTTAAATTGAAAGTGGGTTTTTGAAAAATGAAATTGAAATTGAAATTGGGAATTGAAATTGAA